>PVKM010035372.1:0-15193 GCA_004027735.1 Carollia perspicillata | reverse complement strand
AAGTTGTGCGGTGTGTGCCACAAACAAGATCTGAGCAGGCAAGTGGGAGCCAGATCCTGCCTGCATGTAGCTCACCGAGCTACATGAATCTGTCTGGGAGACGGGGAGCCTTTCCAGCTGCCAAGCAGCTGCACCATTTGTTAAATGGTATCTTCACGGAGTGCATCAGCCCAAAGGGGCGCCCTTTGATTTTTGTCCATCCGGAAAACACGACATTTTTTTCTAATATTTACAAAAGTACCACCTAGGCTAGTGGGTGGCCTTAAATCCTAAAGCAGTAAATGGGAGAGCAGCTTGGAAAGCAGTGGCAGTTTGGTGGAATATAGCACCAGGAGTATTTGCCCGCGGAAGTCATAAGATGCAAAGAGGAAAAGCGGACAAGAGGAGTGTGGGAGGAAACGATCAGTCACACAGGCTGAGTGGCAGTAGCAAAGGGACTCCACACAGACTGTGGCTTGTAGAGTAACTGGCCTTCCTTTCTCAAGTATCCACCCTCAATGGGGGCTCCCGGTCAGAGGCAGCGCGTTGTTGTTGACATTGTCATCCAGCAGCTTTCAGGAGCGGGACCCCTGGATTTTAAGGTCACCGTGGTCATCTCCAACACACAGGAGGGTTTATGAGTCAGAAACTGGAAGAGTATCACTCCCATTGGCTAGAACCCCGTCACATGACCACGCCTAACTTCAAAAGAGGCCAAGAAATATAGCCTGAGGACCCAGAAAGAAAAGGACTGGTTTGGGTTAACAGTCCCTGTCACATGGACTTCAGTGGATTCTTAGCAACATAGGAGAGAGTAAATGCAGAGGAAGCTCTCTGCTGTATTTGCTCTGAAGAGGTAAGAAGACAGGAGGTCCACCGGCTGAACTGGCCTCTGAAATCTCTATGTGGGGCGGGGCTGGCCGACAAAGCCCAATTCACACTTCATCAGTGCTGGGGCTGTGCTTCTGCCCAGGAGTGTGACCGGCTGATCAAAAAAATCCCTTCTGTTTTCAAATACTGTTTAGGGACTGTGGCAGGCAGAATTACGTATGTCCCCTCCCCAAATATGCATATCCTAAGTTGCAGAACCAGGAACATGTTACATTGCATGGCTGGGGGGAATTAAGATTGTAGATGGAATGAAGGTTGCTAATCTTCTGTCCCTAAAACTGGGAGAGTAGCCTGGATTATCCAGGTGAGCTCAGTGTAATCACAAGGGTGGAGGACTGTGAAAGAGAGGTGGGCGGTCAGCGTGATGCTGTGCGAGAGGACCCGCTGTCGCTGGCTTCGAAAAGGGAAGAACTGTGCTTCCATAATCAAAGGAACTCGGGCAGCCGCTGGCAGCTGGGGAGGCAAGGAAGTGGGTTCGCCTCCAGAGCCTCCAGAGGGACTCACCTGATCGTAACCCAGCGAGGTCCGTGTCAGGCCTCTGACCTAAAGAATTGTCAGGTAATGAATTTGTGCTGTTTTACACCCCTAAATTTGCAGTAATTTGTTATAGCGGGAGCTATACGAGGTCATTGCTTATATAAAATATATTAGAATGGGGAGCCGACTTAAATGCCAGTCACTAGGTGAGCTGTCCAGGAAGAGCTGACTGACCCCATAAGACTTATTCACACAGAGGAAAGTTACCCAAGAGGTGCTCGTATCTAAAGTGTTTTAGACTTGATGAGGGGTCACTGCGTCGTCATCATACACCCAAGATGTCGTTTTCATTCCCCTTTTAAACATAGTCCTTCTGTAGGAACTTCAGAAAGGAAGTTCTCAGGGTCCAACTGATAACTGATGGTAGGTGACATCAGAACACACCTCAGCTTGCCCCAAATCCCTTTGACCTGTTGATGTCAAAACTAAGGACTCGAGAAACACCATCAAGATGTGAAATCAAAATCTATTGTCAACTAAATCTCTTCCCTCGTGCAACACGTGAACTCCAAGTGGATGGGCGCATCTAGGCCTCCAACTCCAAAGCCTGCCATTTTACTGCCTCCAGGAGAATGCCATGGACAAGCGCTCCTCTCTTGTTTTACAGTCTCGTTTCTTCTCCCTGCGGGCAGTCTTAGTCCTCACTAAGGTGTGCCACTGTTTCCACCTGGCAGAACGCTGGCAGCAGGTCACACGGGTCTGGGGTTCCATGATAATACTGTGTGCATGCGGCTCAGAGCCTTAGCTATAGGGTTTAAAATCAGCATTGAAATTTCAGAAGAAAGACGCTAGGTGAAGACAGAGAACATATAACTGCAGTCCAGTCTACTGGCCCCAGTAATGATGAACCTGAAATACTTCAATAGGGTGAAAGCAAAAGAACTTTATTTAAAATTCTGCTGTGCTCTTTCTGGGAAGTTAACAAAAAGAAGCCTGAGCACTGAATTGCAAGAGTCTTTTGTGTTGCGACTCATCTCTCAAGCTGGCAGAATATCCTGGTTCTTCGTAAAGTACCTGGATGTGGCTAGAGTTTGACTTGATTCCTCCAAGAAAAAATAAACTGCGCAGTAAAGAGAAAAACTACTACAGGCAAGATTGAGCCTCGTTTTTGAGTAACAGTTTCATACCCAAGGAGCACATAACAAGATAATACGATTTCCTTTCATCATTATAAAGTACTCAGGTCGCAGGAAAGCTGGTCTTGAGGCAGCGCCAGCACGTTGGTGAAAAGTTTCAGCCAAATTAACTTCTTTCTGGCATAAAACAAACACGACTTGATAGTTTTTTTACAGTGTGGTTCATTTCAATTGAGAGCCATTCATTCCAAAGCTTAAGGTAAGTCATTAGTAACTAGTTTGTAAGTGAAATGTTAAGGGCGTGCGTAGGAAAACAAAGTTCACATAAAGAAATAATGGTTATTTAAAAGTTTTTGAAAATAACCAATTGATTTTTTTCATTTTCATGACATCATTTATACAAGAATTTCAAGGTTCTTTAGAACATCATAAAACAGCTATCATCTGCTCCTGCTAGATTTGCAAAAAGTACGGCTGGAGCAGTGTGAATACACACCGTGAGGGTCCGTTTACACTGCTGTTTTTGAGGCTTTGAACAGAAAGTTAGAGACGGCTTTCTTTATGCGCCTTGGGAATCTATTCCATTGTTTTATAACCATATCACTTACTTATATGTGAAACCCCTCCCAATTTCCCCAGGCCACATCTGCCTGAGAGGTAAGAAAAATAAATCACGTAACCACCATGGCCATTTCATGCCCGGTGGCCCTCACCTGGGACATTGCAACACCCCAGTTACCCCATTCCTTCCCTCCCTGTTCAAAAACTGTAGGCCCCCTTCCAAACCATGCCAAGTCATTCCAGCCGTCCTTCCCACCTGGGCGTAAATGGCAGACCCTGTAGCTAGTCAGCACAGCACAACCTCCTTGGATGCCTGAAGACAGTGGAGAAACTCGAAACTAGAGTTCCTGGTCTGCCTTGGAGCTGGCATGGCAGTGCAACACGGCTCTGACCAACGACACCTAAGGGGCCGTCTCCTGATGCCATGGCCTCCCCTTGCCGTCCTCGTGCCTGGGACAGGCAGGATGTCTTGAGATGTAATAGCCATTTTGTGCCCATCCTAGGTATGGCAGACAGGTTTTTTTGTTTTGTTTTAATTTTCTTTATATTCAATTACAGTTTACATTCAATATTAGTTTCAGATATATAACATAGTGGTTAGACAATCATGTACTTTACAGAGTGGTCCCCTCAATGTTTTAAGTACCTACCTGGCCCCATACCTAGTTATTATGGTATATTCGATGTATTCCCTATGCTGTAGTTTACATCTCTGTGACTATTCTGTAACTACTAATCAGTACTTCTTAATCTCTTTGCCTTTTCCAGCCCCTCTCCCCTCTGGCAACCAGGACAGACAGGATTTAAGGGGGCTGCCATGGTCTCCACTCCCTGACCCCCCTGTGCAATGCCCCCTGCCTTGAGTGTGGGAGCGACAGGTGACTGGCTTTTAACCAATAGACTAGCAAAGGTGATGGAAGGCCTCTCCTGTGATTATGTTGCGTACAGTTGTAACCCTTCCTGAGAGCCTCTCTCTTCCTAGTTTTGAAGAAACAAGTGGCCATGTATGGGAAATGGGTGTGGCAAAGAACTGGAGGACACCCTGTGGTTAGCAGCCAGCTAAAACTGTGGGTGCTCCAGCCAACAGGTAGCAATAGAGGGTGGGTTGAGTCTGTCACTCCACAAGGAACTGACAGCTGCCACCACTCTGTTAAGTCTGGAAGCAGAACTTCCCCCGGGTCAAGCTTTCAGATGCAGACCCAGCCCTTGCCACGATCTTGATGTCAGCCTTGCAAAGAACCCAGCTAATCTGTTCCCAGACTCCTGACCTGTAGAAACTGTAGGACAGTAAAGGTGGTTGTTGTAAGCTGTTAAGTTTGTGGGAACAATCATTGTTATACAGCGATAGATAATTAATAGATCAGAGGTGAAAGAATAGATACGGACGGTGGGTCTCAGTTCCCTGAAGGCACTTAGAGCTGGTACTCTGGATGGTCTATTCTGGATTTTCGTTGATTGAGATAAATGAACCCCTATGTACTTCAGCTGTTTCACTGATCAAGATTTCTGTGGCTTGGTCTTACAAGAAATCCTTCCTGGTACAAGCTGGCTTGTAGCCCAAGTTGCCTCTCCAACTCTCAGTACAGCCTTCCTCTTCTTTATGAGAGCTGTCTGGTTTGCAAAGTTGCAGCTGCTACTCCCATAACTATCTCAAGGCATGCCCCAAATAGTAGGAGTCTAACTTTTCCTTGGCACCACTAATGAAGGTGAGTTGGGGAAAGGAGGCTCCTTCACCCATTATGAAAAGAGGAAGAAGAGGAGAGGGGAAGGGAGACATGGAAAGAGGAAGGGAAGGTTAATATTTTTTGAGCATGCAAACTATGGCTCCAGACCTTCTGGGTTTATTATAAACATATAAGTGTGACTATGACATATGTTACAACTCCCATCAGACTAGATGTTTTTAGTTACGACAGCTTTCATTTCTATCTCAGCCTCCGACTTGACGCAAGCCCCCATACACTACTTTTTACCTGCCTACTTCCCATTGCGAGTCCTTATCACCCCCGACATCATGATTTTTCTAACCCGTGGGAGAAGAGGGCTCCACTTTTCCCAGTGACTTGAATATTTAGTTCTGAAATTTTCCCCCAGCCCTCTCTCATCCTGCAAGTTTTGTGCCCTCTTCACACGACGTTAGTCATGTGAACTAACGTCGATTGGACGTCGATTGGGCCAGGGGTGGGGGAGGTCCTCAGTTCACCCTCCGAACTCTGGCTGCATAGGTCAGCCTTTGTCATGAACTATCTTATCTTATAACCAGTCAGGTACTTAGTAATGTTAGCTCCATTATAGAGATGAGGAAATTGAAGTGCAGAATCATGAGATTTCTTTTAAGAGAATTTTAAGGGGCTCCAGTGTTCTTACTGTACAAATAGTTGTTTGGTAACAAAATGAATTATGAATATAATTAGACTTCTTGTAACAGCTTCAGCATTTATAGCCCTGTGGCCTCATTAAACCCTTCACCCCACTAAGAGCACCTACCCGCTGAGTGAAGCTTCCTGCCTGTTCCACAGTACTATGGTGAAGACTAAAAAAATTCTTGAATATGAGCAATTTTTGGAAGCTCGAAGCACTGTGGAAACCACATAAACTGCAGGAAACTTCGGACCCACACACTCTTGAATGCACATTGTCAATTACAGCTGTACACTCCCCTATGTTTGACGAGACTGCAACAAACCACGAAATGCCCAAGTATATATAATCTTTGAATGGGAGTTATACTATTTACAAATACAATTTCACTAACACAAATATTTTTTGATTGTCCCATTGTTAGAGGTTTAGTCTTCCAGAGATATTTTATATTGCAGTTTTTAACTCTGTAGTGATTGGATCTCTGTTTCATTAAAAAGTGGGGGGTGGGGGTGGCACTAATCCACATGGGTTCACAGCTGACTTCAGATACCACTAATTTAATTCCCAGGAACACTGGGCATAAATGATATTTACAAATTCTTTGATTCAAAATAGCATTCATGGATATACGACATTTCATAGTGAAGTAATTGCTCACATGTTGACTATTTTAAAATAAAACAGGCCATTGTTAAAACAGGATAGCTTGAGCCTAGGATTTATGAACAACAGACAAAGCAAGAACTTCTCATGTTGATTTGTCCTCCCCTTGGGCTTTAGTCTGATCAAGGAATGTCACTTGGTAACTGATGTCTAAGGATATTCAGTGCGGGTTCTGACCGTAATGATTTACTTCCCCGGTGAGTTTTCAGCAGCCTGGGCAAACGCGAGGAAAAATAGTCTGAAAAGTTCTTCGGCATTACTCCATGCTTCTATTATAAAAAGTATTTAAAAATAATGTCAGATTTTGCTCTACTTTTGTCATCATGGGGTTTACCAAAAGACGAGTTTAGCCTGTCGTGTTTTAAGCAGGAAAGAGTTCTAGAAATTGCTGTTTCTCTCCCCTCAGGAACTTAGCCCCAGACAGCACGGCAAACTGGAATGCACCTTAACTCGACTGGAATCTGAAACCTGCTTTCTCTTCCTATTTTAGTGATTGCTAAAATCCCAATTTGGAATTTTTTTAATGGCTTTAAAGTTAGAACTGTGTGTGCACAGTGGGGTGGAGGGGAGGTACAAAACTGTCCATGAAAATCTATAACTTATGTCTCCTGGCTTCCAGTCTCACCTGAGAATCCATAAATTGGCATCTCTGTACCTCCACGATGTGAACCAGTTCATCAGAAGCTGTCCTCTGCGCCTCAGAAGGGAGCACTGCGCACAACCCAGAAACACGGCCCTGTTTCTGCCATGCCGTTAGCCTTGGCTGAGAGAACCAAGACTGGAGAGGCAGGAGGGCCTTATGCAGGATCCTGCCTGCCCTGGTGACTGGGTGCAGGGGGTGAAGAGCTAGACTAGGGCATGCTGCCTCCTGGCTCCCCCTACCCACAGGTTCCCCATGTTTCCGTCTGCTGGCAGAAGCTGCAGGATGGAACATTGAATCAAAAGTGCTGAAAATTAGAATAACAAAGGCATCAGAAAAACAAGACAAAGCACTTAAGGCAATGAGCACAGTGCCTTACACATTAAGCTCTCGGCGAACATTAGCTGTTTTGTTATTTTCAATGAGAGGAGAATTTTCCATTACCCATTCTGGCTGTTTTACCTCGAGCTGTGTGTTGCCTGGCATGCAGGCCACAAAGCCCTCATCCGAAACCCAAAAAGGTGAACGTTTCACCGGCTGCTTGCTCCGTCTGGAGCCCAGCACAAGTTCCTACCATGTTTTTACATATGAGATACTGAAAAATGAAATCAATAACTACTTGAACGTCTACAAAGACTTGCAGACTTAAAATGAAGGTGTAAATTCCACTCCTGAATAGTAATTTTGTCTGGCATCTAATTCATGGGATTGTGATGTATAATTTGAGATGGTGGCAGAGAATTTCTATTAGTCTCATAAAATGGCCAGTCTTTACACACAAAAAATAGTGTAAAGAAAATGTGATTCTGCCTATAAAATCAATGCATTCTGTAGTAATTTGTGTGCAAGAGAACTAGCTTTCTACATACTTGGGAATTATTTTATCATGTATCTGTTTGAAGATGTCAATAATATTGTCAATAAAAACTACACAGATAGCTTTGAGAGCTGCTTGAAATCCGTGGTGACAGTGAACTCAGTACTTGTTTGTTCATTTTTTATACCGTTCAGACAAGAAGGGGAGCATTTAGATTTTGCTTGGCCACCACTGGAAAAGTGTTTGCTATTGTTTTTCATTTATTTCTTGGACTTACATCTCATGTTACTTTAGATCTTTTTTTAATGTTTTATTGGTTATGCTTTTACAGTTGTTCCATTGCTCCCTCTTCCCTGCCCTCCACCCAGCCTGCCCCCCACTCCCACAGTCAGTCCCCACATTGCTGTGACACGGACACCGGCCCGCAGTGTCCGCGGCTTTATGGATGAGACAGGAGACAAATTCACATGGACTACCGAGTCCTGTGGAGGAAAAGGGACAGCATGGCTACTCCCTCAAGGCGGGAGAGCGCCTCAGAATGGCCCGGCCACTCTCTCAAGGGGAGAACACGCCAAACCTTGCCTGGACAAGGTTTTATTGGGTTTCAGTTTGCACAGGAATACAGGTAGAGTTCATTGATCATTGTCAGGCAGTAAGGATCGAACAATAGATAACAAAGAACTCTGAGGGCCTATTCTGAGTCAAGGTCTGTTTAGCTAAAGGGCTACAAAATTTTGGGAAACAAACTCATTTCCTGCTCGGAGCCTTATCATTTAGTTGAGAGCATTCTTTAGCAAAGCAGGTTTCACAGGATTTTACATATTCTTTCTTAGGCCCGATCATCCAGGGAACCTGCCCTTTCCAGCACAGGGCTGCAACGCCCTCTGTCATTGTTTCAGGCTTAAGTCAAGCCAGGCAAGTAAGGAAGCCAAGAGATTAGGATACTTCTCACAGACAGAATGAGGACTCGGCTTTGTCAAAGTTGAGGGGTGAGGGTCCATCACCCCCTTTCTCCGTAGCCCCCCAAGTCCTTCCCTGGGGCCTCCATGTGATCATGCCTGTCTTAGGTCATTCCCCACTTGGGGAATCTTGCCCGTCATTGGCTAACTGATCAAGCATTGGGAGCCAGTTATGAAAGGAGCAGAAGCGGTGCTCCTGCCAAAGAGAGAAACTTTGTCTCCTTAGCAGCTTATGGTCCAGAGGTTGCTCACTTAGCCTTAGCCATGGGGGAGTTACAGCTCCTGAAACCAGGCAGGGTGGTTCCCAACACTGCTGCCCACGTCCATGAGTCCTTCATGTATGTTCTTTGACTGATCCCTTCACCTTCTTTCAAACAGTCCCCGATTCCCCCCTCCCCTCTTACAGCTGTCAGTCTGTTCCATGATTCTATGCCTCTGGTTCTGTTTTGCTCATTAGTTTATTTTGTTCATTAGATTCCTCTTATAAATGAGATCATATGATATTTGTCTTCCACTAACTGACTTATTTCACTTAGTCTCTAGTTCCATCCATTCTGTCACAAAAGGCAGGAATTCCTTCTTTTTTCTACTGAGTAGAATTCCATTCTGTAGGTATACCACAGGTTTTTAATCTACTCATCTACTGATGGGCACTGAGGCGGTTTCCAAATCTTGGTTACTGTAAGTAGTGTTGCTATGAACATAAAAGTACATAACGTCTTTTGAATTGGTGTTTGGGATTCTTAGGGTATATTCCCAGCAGCAGAAATGGCAGTTCCGATTTTAATTTTTTGAGAAAACTCTATACTGTTTCCTACAGTAGCTGTACTGGTCTACAGTCCCACCAACAGTGCACTAGGGTTCCCTTTTCTCCACATCCTCTCCAACACTTGTTCTTTATTGATTTATTAATGATAGCCATTCTGGCAGGTGTGAGGTGATATTTCATTGTGGTTTTAATTTGCATCTCTCTGAAGGCTAGTGACCTTAGGCATTTTTTCATATGGTCATGGGCCCTCTGTTTGTTCTTCTTGGAGAAGTGTCTATTCAGGTCTTTGCCCATTTTTTAATTGGATTGTTTGTCTTCCTGGTGTTGAGTCATATGAATTCTTTATACATTTTGGAGATTAGACCCTTGTCTAATGTATCATTGGCAAATATGTTCTCCCATATAGTCGGTTCCCTTTTCATTTTTGATGATGGTTTCTTTAGCTGTGCAGAAGCTTTTTAATTTGATGTAGTTCTATTTATTTTTTTTTCCTCGATTTCCCTAGCCCTATATATTGCTGTGTGAGATGTCTGAAATTTTACTGCCTATGTTTTCCTGTAGGACTTCTATGGTATCACAACTTGTATTTAAGTCTTTTATCCATTTTGAATTTATTCTGCTGTACGGTGTAAGTTGGTGGTCTAGTTTCATTTTTTTGCATGTACCAGTCAGGTTATCCCAACACCGTTTATTGAAGAGACTGATGTTGGGTCTTTAGAATCATCACTCTTGTTTTTCTAAGATTGTTTCATACTTTCCCCTTTACTACCACCCCCCCCCACTCTGTTTAAATGCAATTTAGATGTCAATACTTGATTCTTTGTAACAGGTGATTGTTAAGTAGTATGTTCTTGTTGGATTTCTTGCAGGAAAAAATAAAAACTTACTATGAAGTGGAAAATGAGTTAAAATAGTTGAAAGGTGGATTTAAAAAAAAATTGGCTTTGTACAGATAAGGCTATCATTATTCATGTATTTATTCATGACAGGAAAAAAAAAGTAGCTAGAGAAAGCAGTGTCTTGTTGTAGGGCAGAAAATAGCCCTGGAGAGGGCAAGTGCCACTCCTCTCGAAGCCCTAGCTGGCCTCGGCTCTCCTCAGCGTGCTTTCCCCTCAGGTTCCAGGGGGGTCAGTAGGGTCCCTTGAAGGTTCTGTTTTATGTCCTTGTGAAAGCTCCTTTTCTAAATGTTAAAAAATATAAGATATGGGATAATAAGAAATAAGCTCTTCCAGAAGGGAGGTAGATTGCAAAATCTGTGCTTGTAAAGTAAGGGACAATAAAGGCAGGCACTTCAGGTGGGAGACAACTGCCAAGGATGAATAGCTGGTGGTCTGTTCCCTCAAGGAGCTCAGAGTCCAGAACAAAGGTCGGCATAGTTTTTCTCTACAGGGACACTAGGAAACATTTGCAGCTTCTTGGATAATAGCACTTCCATAGTCTTTGTAGCATGAATACTCCATAGCGTAGTAATACTCAGTACTGCCTTTGTATTTTGTAGAATAGAAGCTGCTGTGGCAATAAATAAACAAATCAGTATGGCTGGGTTCTGATACTGTTTTATTTGGAGCACTGAAATTTAAATGTCATACCATTTCCACCTGTCACAAAGGATGATTTTTTTGTTTGCTTGTTTTAAACCATTAAAAAATGTAAGCACTTTTATTAGTTCAGATTGTGCAAAAATAGATGGCGGGTCAGTTTACCACTCTCCTGGCCTAGAGAGACGGAAAGGGGCCTTTATTTCATAGTCGGGGTTCAGGGCTAGAATCAGTGCTTCTCAGTGTGGAGGATCATGTTCCCCTTGTGCTATTTGAAAATTTGTCACAAAAGCTTTTGGGCGTGTCATTTGCAGTGTCACTTGGGGGTGACATTGTATACGATAGGATTTTTCTTATTCAGACACACAAAATGACCGGATGTGGGGAGCCGGAGGAAATGGCGGATGATTCCTGCTGAGGAACGAGCCAGAAGGGCTTATCTCCAGTTAGCTCCGTGGCGTAGCCTCCTAGCGTTTAAGATGGAGATGAGTTGCAGTGACCAGAATATTAAGGTCAAATGGTTAGCAGGGTTATTTTTTTTAATTCCAAGCCTAAGATATCAGGGCTTAATCAGGGTAAGTCTTGAAAAGGTCTGACTCCAAAGTAAATATTTCAAGTGTGTTAGAAAAGGATATGCTAGTCAAATCTTGTAGTTAACTTAGTAATAGTTAACAATTTGGGGAAAGGAGAACAAGTTCTTTACTCCAAGCCTTGTTTAAAAGCTTACTGTTAATGTAAATTCTTTCAGCTTAGGTCTGAAAATGGTATTAAATATGGAAGTATCAATGATGTATTATAATTTTGACTTGAAAACAGAAAAGCTGTGTTATCCTCTCTTCCTTCCTTTCCTCCCTCTCATTCTTCCCTCCTCTTCGCACCCTTCCTCCCTCCTTTCCTTATCGCCTCCTCTCAGTGTGAGCCATTGGAATCCGATCGTTTATAAAGCAGTTTCCAAACCTAGGTAATCACCTAGAGGTATCACTTTTTTAAAACATGAAATCCCTGATGCCAAACAGCTGCTTCAGAATCTAGGGGCGGAGAGTGGCATGAGATCAGCTTGGTTTGTTGTTGTGTTTTTACAAGCTCTCCCAGTGATTCTGGCTGATGAAAAACCAGGTTTAGGAAGCATCACATTAGGGCAGTGGTTATCAAACTTGAATGAAAATCAGAATAATCTAGAGCGCTTATTAAAACACAGACTTCCGGGATCCGCTCCTGTGGGTCTGGAGTGGGGTCTGAGAACATGCATTTCTAAGCAAATTCCCAAGTGCTACTGGTACTCCTGGTCTGAGGACCACACTCACTGAGAACAGCTTTAAGCCATAAGACCAAGATTCCGAATTCCAGTTGGCCACTTACCTTAGTGCAGGCTCAAGTTTTGAACTACTTAAAAGTCCAGTCTGCAGTTGTAAACATATAAGGGTGTGTGCCAAGCATCGAGCCCACCAAATAGTTCCTAAAGATAAACATTAAGAGCTGGACTTTTTGTGCATAAACATTCAGTGAACAGAAAGTACACTTAGCGAAACACCATGACACCGTGTACCAGTACTTGGTACTCTATGGCCAGTCAGAGCGGAGCACTCTGGAGTTCACATGTGTCCACAGGCATTTGTTCTTATTTGGGGGACTGGAATTCTGTCACCTTCTAGAGAGGGACGTGGGTTTCTCAGAGTCAACAGGTGGTAGCAAATTAGACTTCATTTAATTTTTTTGTAAATATAAGATAAAAACAACACAAAATCTTTCCATAATAGACTATGTGGATCATTATTTTTATATCCTTTGATGACTTAATAGAATATAAGATTCCCTCCTCCTCTGCTCTGGCCAGTGTGGCTCCATTGGTCGGAGCATCGTCCCATAAACCCAACCTCTAGTTTGATTTCCAGTCAGGGCACATGCCTGGGTTGTGGGTTTGGTCCTCTGTCTGAGCACAGAGGAGAAGCAATCGATTGATGTTTATCTTTCACATTAATTTTTCTCTCCCTCTCTCTTTCTCTCCCTTCCCCTCTCTAAAATCAAAATGCATGTCCTCCAGCGAGGATTAAAAAAATCCCCTCCTCCTCAGTGCTTGAATTTAATGTCGAAAACCATCTCCGGAACATCGTGTTGGCTGCTTGTCTGTACCTGCTATTGTTGATATCTCAAACTTGGTAAATCTGTTGCCAGCTGAAGCTCAAGGATGAGGGGACAGTGATGTCTGAGTTACCTGCTCTTGGTCTCATGTGACATCCACAATAACTCAGTTAGGAAAACGGTAAGGAAACTGGGGCTCAGAGAGACAAACTCTCCCAAGGCCACGCATGCAGCAAGTTGTGGGCCAGCATTCAAAACCAGTTCCATCAGGCCCTCCCATGCCTTGCCGATACGTAGACTCGGAGTTCTCTGAAAGACACAGAATCTGTTGGGAAGAATAGCAAGGCACGCCCTGGCCAGTGCGGCTCAGTGGTTGGAGCGTTGTCCTGTGACCGAAATATTACAGGTTCTCATTCCCAGTCATGGCACATACCTAGGCTGTAGGTTCACCCCCAGTTGGGGCGCTGGTGCGTGTAACCCCAGGTCCAGAAGCACGTGATCCTGGGTCCTGTGGGCGCGTGCGTATGGAGGCAGTTCCCTCTGCATCAGTGTTTCTCTCCCCCTTCCTCTCTCTCTAAAAAAGCAAATGAAAAACACCCTCATGTGAGGATTAAAAAAAAAGAATAACAAGACAAAATAGAATTACAAAGGGACACAAAATCTTCCTAATTTCTTATCAGAACGTGTCTCAATTTTGCTTGAATTACCTTGATCTTTAGGACCTGCACACATACATCAACATTTACTTTTAAAGATACTCTATGCATCAGTTCTGATTCTCAGTTAGTCATTAGGACACACAAAACATTTTGTGCCAGCAGGGAAGAAAATCAGGACCTACAGGAGTGCGTCAGGAGGGCATGCCGATTCCAACTGGCTGCTCTGACCACAGAGAGCCACCTCTGTGAATGTTGCGCCCTCTGCCAACGTGTCAACCTTAACCTCTGCATCCAAAAGTTCGTGAAAACGAGAGAGTTTCCGAAGAGGCAAGGCACAGGAACGGCTGAGGGGTAGTACAGAGGGAGGTAGAGAGAATGCGATCCAAGTAGGCCAACGGCAGCGAGCAAGGGAAGTGCCCCCGATGTCTGTCACACAGCCTTAGGGGGTCTCCCTGGGAGGGAGCTGTGGTCACGTGCATTCTCCTTAGGCTCCACCCAGCAACCCCATGAAAGGCAGTAGCACTGCAAGGATTTCTGTGTTTGGATACCTGGGTGACCGGCAATATCAAAATAGCTTGTTTGAAACTGACAGCTTCCAGAATCTGTAGTCAAGTTCCATTTGCTAGAAACCCAACTCGGATGCAGCAGGTTTGTCTGGCTTGGAATAGAAATCTCACATTTGCCTATAACTAAATATTTATCTTTGAAGATATCTATTACTTTTTTTTAATCCTCACCCAAAGACATGTTTATTGATTTTAGAGAGGGAAGAAAGGTAGAGGGGAAGAGAGAGGAACACCAATGTGAGAGAGAAGCATCAGTTGGTTGCCTCCTGCACACACCCTGACTGGGGATTGAACCTGCAACCTTTTGGTGTGCAGGACAATGCTTTAATCAACTGAACCACCAGGCCAGGGCAAAGATACCTATTTCCTAATGTTCAATCTTCTCATAAGCGTTTTCTTTTAAAAAATTGTTAGAAGTATTACTACGTGCTTATTTTATTCTCGGATGTCATGCACAATCCTTTAAATGGGTCACTTAATTTAATCATCACAACCCCTCGGTCAGTGCCATTATTACTTTCCCTATTTGACAGACGAGGACATGGGAACTTGGTGTTGTTGACCTAACTTGCCCAAGGATTCAAAACCGGGCGATTGGAATCCAGGCCCTGCATCCCTAATTACACCTTTCTGCTTCTCAGTGTTAATGCAACCTGAGAGCAGTGATCCTCAGTTCTCGGTGCACACTAGAATCGTCTGGGGCCTTGCATTTGATGCTTGAATCCCACCTGGAGAGTTCTGATCTGATGGAAAGTGGAACCAGTCACAAGTAGTTTCAAAAGCTCCACAGGTGAATTCTAACCTGCAGCTAATACTTAAACTTCAAATGCACTGATGCCTGTGTCCCACCCCCCAAGGCTGTGATTTAATTGGTCGGAGATGTGACTTGAACTTTGGGATTTTAAAAAGATCTGCTCCCCACCCCACCCCTAGGTGAGTCTGATACACAGACACATTCGGGAACGTCTTCCCTGGTGGTTTTCAAACTCTGGTCTGTATCAGCATCTCTCAAGAACTTGATAAAAATATAGATGCCAGCCCTATTCTACTTCACAGGGCCCTGGCCTCTCTGGTTCTCAAACCTGAGTGCATATC
>PVKM010035371.1:0-15186 GCA_004027735.1 Carollia perspicillata | reverse complement strand
ACCGTGACCGCGGAGGGATTCACTGAGTATCTGTAGGTGAGCCGGTTGGTGCCCTTCCGCACCATGCTGTGGCACAGACAGCAATTGGGTACCCCCTCGACCACCCCAGAGGAAACATCGGTGTGTTCCACTCTTAAACACACACGCACACACACAGATAGACATATCTCTGTAGAAGACCCAGACAGAATCACAGGCACTCTCCATAAAAGTGAATCAAATGAAAAAAAAAAAAAAAAGAAAGAAAGAAACAAAAGATAAGGAGCTCAAGGCTCAATCCAGAAACTCCACATCCTAATATTGGGAGTGTACGAGGACTCAAAAACTTTACCTCCTTTACACCAAGTTTTTGGCAGTCGCTTGATGTACTGCACCCAAACAGAAACTTAGAGAAAGGAAGACACAGAGCCCGTGACCAAGAGGAGCCAAGGCAGGAAGCGAGGGAGAGGAGGGGTCAGCGGGGCCGTGCAGCGGGCTCAAGGGCCACGGGTCCAGACCTGGCCACGGGTCCAAAACAACAACACGAACTTGCTGGATACCCAATTGGGTGGAAAGGTGGCGTGAGGGAGAGAATTTGATAAAGACAAAACAGACCATGGAAGAGGAGGAAAGCTGGGAGAGGTGGTGGGCTGTGTTAATAGCCTCCCTATAGAAAACGAAGGGTCAAGATAACTAAGATCGACAGATCAAGACTAAAAAGACATGTCTGTTGCTTACAGTAAAAAGTAACCAACAGAGAAATGACCGCCATGGGAGAGACGGGGAAGAGAGGCCGTGGTGTGAGAGCGGGGAGTCTAGTGGACAATGTCTAACACTGAGGAGCAGGAACAGCGGTGGGCCGTGTCAGCTGGAGGTGCAGGCCCGCGTGACCACCGGAAGGAAATACCAGAAGGGCCGGTAGTAGCTGCCTCTGAGGAACAGGCCTGGGGACACGGCGGGTGGACAACAGCACTGTTTTTCATCTGATACAACTCTCTACACCATTTTTATTCAAACATGCACACATGTTATTTCACTAAATTAAAAAAAAATTAAACTGCATGTGGTATGTGGTTGCCAATAATATAAAACATGTACAAATAAACTCAGAGAGAAAGGATGTGAAGGCAACACGGGAGCCACATCTGGGTGGAAGTTATATAATGCTGGTTAGCCCCTTTCAACTCTTCCGTCTTTCCACGATGAGCATCCATCATTTTTAAAACAGAAAAAAAATGTTATAGAAAGAATTGAAACAATGTTTAGGGACAAATTGTAAATGATATTGAGAATAAGGTGAAGGAAACAAAATTGAATATAAAAATACGTTCAATTACTTAAACAATATGCATGAATGTAGAGAGATTTCAAAATATATTAACAGTGATTATCTTGGTGGTGGAGTTATGGGTGACGTTTGTCATCTTATCTTTCCTTTTTTTCCCCATTTTTTAAATAATTAGCGCATTAAAGCAGTTTGGGCTGGAGAACTAAATTTGATCTCTCCATTGACTTTAGACTGAAATAATTATGTAATGCCTGTGTGTCATGCTGACACCAAAAATGCCCTCAGGGAACACGTGTGCCATTAACCAACCTCAAGGTGAAGCCTCGGGTGACTTCTCCTAATGGACCCATTGGCCTTCGGTCACTCACTCAGCATCTGCGCCTACTGTGCCCAGTGACCCGCAGAGGCTGCGTGGGTGTTGGCAGTGGAAGGTGCCAGCAGACTTGTGTGGAAGATGAGTTTGCAGAAGAGGATAAACATCCCCATGTGAGAGCAGACGGAAAACATGCCCACAGCTACGGCTAATGGCTACATCCAGCCCGAAGGGATGGGTATCCCTTCCAGGCCAGCCCCTCTCGCTCCTTCTCCCATCTCCTCAATGCCCGGTTTCCACTTCCACCACCTAAATCCAAGGAGACCCTGGGAATCCAGTTCCCCTCCTCCTCTCCAGCCCCAGGAGATGAGAGTCCTCCGAATGTGAGAGAGGATGAATAGCAACAAATACCTGGGATTCCTTACCACCCAACCACACCTGATAGGCTTAATCGGTCTTCCCCAGGAGAAGCGAGAAAGCCAACGGGGAGAGAAATAAAGAGCACCCTGAGCGTCCCTGACAAACAAAGCTCTCCAAGGGAAGGCCGGAAACTCACCAGTGCGTTTTCTGGCTAAGTCTGTTCCCCAGGACTTGCTGATGACTCCAGCCAAATTTGCTGGTTCCCAAGAGACTGTTGACAATAAGAAATGCATGGCGGGACATGGACCCACAATGGTTTTTATTTCATTGGCAACACCTATCTCCACCTGCAATTGCATCAAGACCAAAGTAAATAGAACAACATAGTGAAAAAACAGCTGATGTGCTGTGGGTTTTACCCCTTCCAAGAGGGTGGGTGAAAGGTACCTGCTTCTTATCTCAAATCTTGTGAAAGCATTTTCAGAGAGCTTGGTATGAGTCCCTGTGATTGGTGGCAGAGGGAGGAGGGAAGTAGGGGTGGGATAGAGAGGACCAGTGTGTTAGATTAGTCTGGAACTCTAATGGGCAGGGAGAGATGGGCCGGCTGAAGGAAAGAGTTCTGCAGTTTGGGGACTGACCTACAAACCCCCAGAGCGTATCTGGACAGGGACACCTGAGTGTTTCCGTTGGACCTGGCGTGAGCCAGTCATGAAAGAGAAAGCAGGTGTGGTCACTTTGGACCTTGCCTGAAATGGTCGCCAGACCCTAGGGGCTGTGGGAAGGATGTGGTAATGAGCTGGAGGAGAGGGGCCGCCCTGGACAGCAGAGCCGAGGGGTGGACCCTAGTGATGGGGAGCTTCTATCCACACAACCACACCCAAGAGAAAATATGCACTTTCCCTGCTGCTGGCCAAGTAAGAGCCTCCATGCCTCTCTCCTCTCTTCTCCCCTGCCTGCTCCAACCCAAGCGGGACCTTAATTCTGACTGGGAAGCTAGAGGAGGAGGAACTGAGACAGAAAGAAGAAACCCCTTCCCAAACACAGCTTCTGCCGGCAGCAGCCCTGTGTTGAGGAGTTTGATTATCGCAGGGCCCTGAGCGTTCGAATTTCAGGGCTGGGACGGCATGACTAAGATGACTGCGGGACTTTTATTGTCTAAGGGGGAGCAGAAAAGTCACAGAACTGCCTGCGTTTTCATCCAAAGGGAAGGGAAGACCTTTCCTCTATGAACACACTGAAAAGGACAACGGAAAGGAAAATAGCACTGCTTCTTGCTGCTATCTCAGGGGCCTTGATTATTCCACACCTGCATCACTCCTGCGGTGGAATCCGCTGCTCCTCCAAAACCAGAGAGCACCCCCTCCCCACCACAGAAGTCAGTTTCCGCCGTCCATTCCCTGGAGCCATCGGCTGGCCAAAGAAAATATTCTGAGGACAGAAGAGGAGATGCCAGAGAAAGCAAGGAGTATCTTGAATGCAGCAAACCCTACGAAGGAAGGTGTAAGGCTGCTCTGGTTGCCATTACCATTCTCGGGCCCAGGAAGTTCTGCAGCGCCTAAACAGGAGGTCCAGAAAGTTCTACCAGCTCTACCAGCAGCATCAAAGGAAAGTAACCATGGATAGAATTGTGGTGGGTGGGGGAGAAGGAGAAAATGAAACTAACATTTTGGTGAGCAGTGTACGTGTGCTGGTAACTTTCACACACATCAGCTCACTTAATTTTTGCCATTGTCATTCAAGAAAATGACGTTATCCCCATTTGGCAGAGGAGACACTGAGTTGGGACTCACAGAAGTTGAGTGACTTGATCCTGGACGCTGTGTGTTAGGGCCCGCCCGCCTTCCACCACACCAGGCTGCCTTTCTATATTGTTAAAGAGATAGGTAGTGACTCTAATGGGCAATGCAACGTAAGGGGCTGCGGAATGCTTGGCTGGTGGCTCATTAAGTGATGCCAGAAAACCAATGCAGAAGGACAGTGTGTTAGGTGGGCCAAGCCCTTCCAAGGGAGTCCTTCCCACAGCTCTTTAGCAAGAGCAGCAGGTCCTGGACCCCCAACCCTCATCTCCAACCACTGTGCTGATTTTCCCAGTGGCTCCCAGCCTGTACATGGGCCAGAAGCCTATAAAGGGATTTTTGTATCAGTCAGGGTTCTCCAGAGAGACAGAACCAACAGGAGAGGGAGAGAGAGAGATTATTAAAAAAATTGGCTCACACTATTATGGAGGATGAGACGTCCCAGATATGTCGTTGGGAAGGTAGAGCCAGTGATGAGGTTACAGTCGGAGTCCACAGGCCTGAGACCCAGGAGAGCTAATGGTGTTAAGTGCCAGGCCAAGGGCAGGAACAGACTGCCGTCTCAGCTCAAGTAGTCAGGTAGACCAGGTTCCTTATTACCCAGCCTTTTGGTCTATTCAGATCTTCAGCTGATTAGACAAGACCCACCCACCAGAGAGCAGGCAATCGGCTTTACCCAGTCTCCCCATTCAAATGTTAATCTCATCCAAAAACACCCACACAGACACAATCAAAATGTCTGACAAAATGTCTGGTTATCCTGTGACTCGGTCAAGTTGACCTGTAAAATTAACCATCACATATCTGGAAGAAAACCCCTACACATACGGGACAGCGGGGATTAACCCGGACCCATTAGATTCTCTCCAATCCAGGGCAAGAGTCAGAAAACAGTGTGGGGGCAGAAGCCAAAAGGCACCCCGAGAAGCCACTGTGCAGATGCCCGAGTAAGCGGGAACTAGAGAAAGAAGCAGTGAGACGAAGAAAGGTGTTGGCCACACAGGGTGAGCTGGCTGACGGGCAGTGGCAGAGCAGCAGAGGCGGAAACAGGTGCCGGAGCTCCAAAGTGGGAAGAGAGCGAGAATCGTGGCTGCTGAGGAGCAACGAGCCATCCGTCCCAGAGGACAGCCTCCCCCATTCCTGAGCCGAAGTCCGAGACCCAGGAGGCCTGGGAATTCCGCTGTCCTCGCCTTCCCATGCGATCCCTGTCTTCCTTCAAAACAAGCATCAGAAAACGTGGGCCCCCGGGGCCAATCGAATCTGCCACCTGTTATTATACATAAAGATCAATCGCAGCAGCCACGCCCTTGGATTACAGGGTGCTTTCCAGCTGCTCCCTCACCGCCACCACAAGGTTGAGTAGTTGTGACAGAGCCCATGTAACCCGTGAAGCCTGAAGTGTTTGCGCTGTGGCTCGTTACGGAAAGTTTGCCTTCAGGTAACATTTATTATTGAAGTCTGTCTCTGTGCCAGATACTGTTGTTCTCAGTACATCACTTACAAAATCTCACTTCCCACTCCCAAAGCCTCTCTGAGGTGAATGCGGTCCTCTCACCGCCCAAATTTTGCAGATGAGGAAACAAAGGCCTAGGGAGGTTGGGTGACCATTTGCTCCAGGTCGCACGTGGTAAAGGCGAATCCGAGCCTCACAGCCTGAGTCTGGATCCGTTCTTTTCATTTCTGAAGCCGCGCTGCCATCCTGCCATGTAGCTCCGCCATAAACACCTCGTTCGAACACAAGCATTTTCATGTCAGAAACATTTTTTTTGAAAGATGGTCCTAAAATAATTTTTTTAACATTTCTACCTGGAGTAATGTCCAAGGACCGTGTGCAGTGGGGTGGCGCGTATGCTAATGGGTTGATCAGCCAGCCTGTGTTGCAGTGGGTGCCTCGCCGACACTCCCATCCCCAGGAGCTGGGCAGAGCTGGACAGAGGACAGAGGGCCGTCCCGGGGACATCTCAGAGGCCATGGTGCCCAGCCTCTGAGCTAGTAAACAAACTTCTACGGCACTGAGATGAGCCGAGGGGCGACTCCTTGCAATCAAGAGTCTAACAGGCATTCAGAGGAAAGTGTACAATGCACCCCCACCAAAAAATAAAAGTAAACAATAAAAAGAGCTAGCTAGTAAGACCACATCAAAGCTGCGAAAAATTAGGAAATCCATGCATTGTTTTCGGTTTCAGCTTCCCCTCACAAGGTGAAACTGTAAGACTTGATTATTGCTTTAATGAGGGCGAACAGGGGTGACACTGAAATATGTATTTGACAGCTGCATGGCACAGGTACTCATCAGCCAGAAATGCGGGCGCAGACCCCCTGCATGCCATGTTAACCCCTTGATGACTGGGTCATGCAGAGGTGGGACAGGGTCCTGGGAGAGGCCCCAAGCAAGAGGCTGGGTTGGGACCCTGCAGAGAGGTGGGGGCACCAGCCTTTACCAACTGGACAGAAGCGTTTCATATCTTGACGTACAATATGGCCAGACCTGTGCCTCTGAGCTGAACAGAAGCTCGGAATGGAATCAGTCATAGATTTTGACCCCAAAGATCATTTTGATTCATGTTTACCCAACATACCTGATCATATGTATCATCTGATGGGCTGGTTAAAAAAATGCAGCTTTCTAGACATGCTGGAAAACTGTATTTTTGCATCCACCCTAGAACTCTTAACATCTGATGTGTTCAGAAGACAGTAATCTAACCCAGTGTCTCCCAAAGGTCCCTGGTGACAAGAAACAAATCCCTGGGCCCATCCCACCTTTTCCAAATCAGAATTTCCAGGAAAGGGGCCTGGGAAGTTGCGTCACTCGGGGAGTGTGGGGGCACTCGTTGTACCCCTTCATTCCATCATGACAGACTGGGTTAGTGGTGCAGCTGGGACCAGAACCGAATCTCCTAACCGCCCCAGGGCCAGTAGCTTGTCCTCCCATGATCTTCTCTCTCTCCCCTCTCCCTCTCCCCCCCACCCAATCCTCCTCACAGGGTAGGATTTTATGAGGGAAGTATTTTGACCCTTACTTTACAGAGGAACCGGAAACAGGTAAAGGGACCTATTCGAGATCCAACAACTCAGACGTGGTGGATCAAAGTCTTCAAGCAGGTCCTCCTGCCCCCAGTGCAGGCCTCCACTTCCCCTCCCACCATGCAGCACCTCTGCTGCAGGAGGTCTGCCGAGATTCAAGCACACCTGCGAGAAACAAATACACTTCCCCTCAGTTACCTACGGACTGTAAAGGAAACGAAAAGCCTAGGTCAAAGTGTACCCTTGGGCAAACTTCTGCACCTTTCTTTAGTTAGCTGATTGCTTCCCCCTAGCCTTCTAGAAAGATCTTAACAGGTTCTATTTATACTTGACCCAGAGAGCACCAGCTCCCTCCTTCTTTGGGCTCTTGAGGCCCCTGTCATTAGGCTATCACAGCTGCCATGCTCTGAGTGTGGGCAGAACAGGGATTAAAAACTTTTTTGCTGGTTACCCAAAAGCCTTGATAACATCACACCATCTTTCGCAGACTGTGCTAAGAAGAAACCACTTCCTCTCTCCCCTGAACTGCTTGCATGTTTAAAATTTAATTGCCCAAACCTCAGCTCTGTTGACTTAATTGTCTCCCTGTTCAGCTGACATCACTCCCCTCTGGCCTATTGTGGGAATATGAAGGGAAGGGAGGCAAGGGACCCCTCACAGCTTGGAGACCACCACACGGTGGCTTCTGAAGGCTGCCCCCTCGGGCTCAGCCTCTGCCCACACATTTTCCCTTCCACCCTGAAGGCTTAAATCCTTCCGTCAGGTCCAGCCCTGTGTCTGTGGTCAGTAGTCATGCTTGAAAGCCATCCAGAAATAGTGACGAAATGCCCTTAACAGCCATATTTCCATAGTCTTTGCTAAGCACGGTGTCTTCCATAAATGATTCATGGGGGGACTCTAAGTGCATTTTATCTTCTAATACCCATCTCTCTCTGCCAGTCCATTATAGATGAACTAAGATACAGAAGATCGGTGAACCCTTACGAAAGATTACCCCTGTGTGCCCAAAATGACCACGCTGACCTTAGCAATATGAATCCCTGGCCCTGTTTTCGCTGAATACGTCACACGCACCCTCAGGTCACTGGGACTCTGGTTCAGTGCATCTTTCTATCTGTATTAAGTAACTGGCATATATATTTTTAAATCGTGAGTGTGCGTGTGCAGACACAATCACAGCCCTCGGATCCTAGAATAGAAAGATGGCAGGAACTGTCCAAAGGCCTTCTAATCCATCCCCTTGCATCTCCAAAGGCCCTGGCTAACTCATTCTAGACAGACTTATATGTAACTTGTTGTTTAAAAGAAAAAACAAAACAACAACAACGACAAAAGTGTTAACCCCAGGAAGATGTGAAACGCTTTTCTGGAGTCTGGTTTGGTGTTTAGTGGGTCTCTGGAAGGTCCTCACGCCGTTGTGTTGGACTTCCTCCTTTTTCTTTAGTGTAGACGGAGGACAGCCCACCAAGTGAATAAGGCTGATGCGCCATGAGTCAATTATGAGATGGTGCCTGTGCGTACGCTCCTGTTTCCCATCAAGGCATCTGTTGATTTAATTGATGCCCTCTGCCTTCTTTAAAGGTTACTCTGATATTTAGCAGGGTGTTGGGAGAGGCCGAGGAGCGATCGATCGCACCTGCCTTTCCTCTTCTCCATCATCGCTGTCACCGCACAAGTCTAAACCTTTGCAGCCCAGACCCCACCTACTCGGAGCTGCTTAGCTTGCTCAGTTGTATGGAAAGCCTCTGGTGGACCAACAGTAGTCAGACTTCATGATCTCTCCTTGGTTCTGATATGGCTTGAGCTCTCTAAACACTCATTCGAGGTGCCCTTGAAGGGACCAGAGTTATACGGCCTGGATGAGAAGACCCTCAGGGGAACAGGATACTGGATTCAAGAACTTGATTTGCTTGGAATGCCCCTGGATTTGTTTTCTACCGCTGCTATAACCAATACAGTGCCTTAAAACAACACAAATTTATTATCTTTGGGTTCTGAGAATCAAAGGTCCTAAAATTAAGGTGTCAGCAGGCTGCATTCCTTCCTGGAGGCTCTAGGGGGAAATCTACTTTCTTGCCTTCTCTGGTTGCTACAGGCTGCCTGAATTCCTTGGCTCCTGCAACCCTCCTCCATCCTCAAAGCCGGCAATGGCTGGTCGAGTCTTTCTCACACCACATCCTTCTGAAGCGGACTCTTATGCCTCCTTCTTCTAGCTTCTAAGGACCCTTGTGATTATGTGGGATCCATCTGAATAAACCAGACTAATCTCCCTATTCTAAGGTCATCTGATTTGCAACCTTAATTCTATTGCAACCTCAATCCTCCCTTGTTATGGAATGTAATGTCTGCTGAGGATTAGGATGCGGACATCTCTGAGGTGCCATGCTGCTGCCCACTGCCGCCCCTAACAAGGAGACTTAGGGCTGGTGGATAGAAGCTACCGAGAGTCCAATTCCAGGCTGTCCAAAGTTCAGGAGACAAAGAACGTTTTAACAGAGCTGCCTAAAGGTAGAATCGACTGCTAGTGAAGATACTGAATCCCCAGTTCCTACAGGACCCCAAGCACAGGCCAACGGGCCATTTCTTCATAAATAAGCCCTTACACTCTGCTAAGCCCTTGTCACAAGTTTTATCACTTAATCTTCACCCGAGTCCTACTGAACAGAAGTTACTGTTTTGGAGAAGATGAACCTGATGCACAGAAAGACGCACATGAGAATCCCAGCTCTGCTGACCTTAAGCAAGTTCCTGAACCTCACCAATCCTCAGGTTCCCCATCTGAAAAATGGGCAGAATAATGAGATCCGCCTCAAGGGAGAGTTATAAGGATTAAATGTGATAACAGCATCTAATCCATTGGTTTGTTGACTCTTATATGAAATATGCTTAGCCCAGTGTCTGTCTTATTGTAAAAGCTCGGTAGCTCTCACTATAATCCAGCATCTTACACTTAGTAGGATGCAGTGGACTCCTATCTGCCCAGGACCCAGAATCTCCCTGAATCACATGATGGGCCTCAGGCAGCCATGGCTCCCTCCTGTCCCTGATCTCCTGGCCATGGCTGATTGGACCACAGGTGGTCACTTGACTCAAGCCAAACCGCTTGATATTCTCCCCCAGGAGTCTGGAGTCAGACCCCTGGCAGACATTTGACTCAGTCACTTTCCCTGGTCTTGGTGTTGTAGGATATTCATTTTTTCACCAGAGTACACAGAGGAGTAGAGAAAAATTGGTCTTGAGAAAGAAAAGATTAAAACACTTGCCCAGAAAGGACCTAAGAGACAGCAGGACCGGACAGCACCCCACACCCTCCTTCTGCTCCCCTTCTGGACCCACCCGTTTCCACTCATGTGTTCTTGAGACGCCCCTGTGTCCTCCTAATGTGTCCCTGTTTCAGTTTAGTAGCCGTGAGTGGGTGTCTGTTATTTACAACAAAAGAGCCTTAATGTACAGTGTTTACAAATATTTGCAGACTGTCGGAGCAGGGAAGGACCTTCAGCCCCTCTCTTTGTTTACCCATCGGGGGCGTAGTAGCGCAGAGAGGTTAGACGGCCTGTCCCAGGCAACAGCGAACTGGTGGCAGAGCCAGGACCAGTACCTAGAACCTCCTGGCTGCCCTGGTTGAACTCCGCCTTTAACCAAAACGCAGGTCCGGCTGCCTGCCCCTACAAAAGCCAATACTCGAGAGGCAGGTGCTGATGGACAGGAAAGTGGTTTATTTGCAGATGCTGACCATCTGGAAGACGGAGACTCGTGTCACAGAGCCCATCTCCCGGAAGATAGGGGACTCGCATCTCAAATCCCATCTCCCCATCTCAGTGGAGGCAGATGTCCTTTATGAGGAGGGAGAGGGGAACAGAACAAAGAGATCAAGGGAGGGGGTTGCAAAGTTCTTTGCATGCGGATGAGCACGGTGCATTCCAATAAGGCACGTGATGGCCCAGCGTGCATCATCCTGATTTAGTCATCCTGGCTGCACGGCATCCTCGCTCCAATGGTTGAAGGTCAGCAAATTTCCTGGAGCTGGGATGCCTGAAGGTCAGGGTCTGCACCTTTTGAAATTAGTTCCTAGGATTCTTAAACAAACACACTGTGGATCTACAGGTCACATCCTAGAGTCGGCAGTTATAGAAACAATGTGAAAAGAATGGTGGGGTAGGTTATACTTTCCTACCCTTACATGTCCACCACCCCTGGCTGTCTCTAACTATGTTTCTTTGCAGCTTTAATTCACAGGGTTTGGGAAGCTAACATGACTGGCAGGTGGTGCAGTTGGGGGCTGGGAAAGGTCACCGGGTCTTGGAAGAAGTTCAAAGGAAATTTCACATTGGGAGACCAAAAAACCTAATTTTGATGCAGAATTTGGGACTCTTCCAACAGCACCTGGGCCTGCTTGGATGATGCTGGGAGAGAAACCAGGAGTTCATTTGCATATATGCAAACAAGGCCTTCACAGCTGTCCAGATGCCACCTCAGCTTGGAGCGCCCAGCTCAGTGGCTGGGGCCAGCTTTCGTCTATCTGCTCAGCCTTGGAAGAGAGAGACAGGCTTGCCAGGGCTTCCCACCACGCTGACAAGGACACTGAATCACCCAACACCCCTGAGCTGGAGGAGCCAAAGACTTACCCCCCCAGAGTGAAACTGGAGGTGTCCTGGCCTCTCACCCTTACGCTGGACAGGGCAGAAGGCATAACTGAAGATCCAGGATTCTAGTGGTGGGGTTGTGCCTGCAGGAGAGCCCCCCACCCACATGGGGCTCCCACACCACAGGGACAATCCCTTCTCCACTGTAAGGCTTGTCCTTCCCTTACTGATCGGGGAGAACAAAGAGACCACGCCCCTGGCCTCGGAGGAGGGAGGCCTGACCCAAGCTCAGCACTGGATTCCCTATTATTTAAGTCTCAGCCTTGGTTTCCAGTCTTTAAATTTGGGGAAGGAGGGCCGGGACCTTACAACATGTGTTTATAGCCAAAGAATTCCTTCCCCCAAAAAATTTTTGATGGACCATCGGTAACAGCTACACTGTTCTGGTTGTCACAGCCCTAGTGGGAGAGGGAGCCTGTCACTGCCTCTGCCCATCAGAGCACGTTTCAGAGACCACTGGGCTTCCTGGTCCCTGAGGTCCCTTCCTGCTGCCAGCGTCCGTGATTTCAAAGCCAGGAATGGCCGCCTGACAGGAGTGGGGAAGAAAAAGGCAGTGAGGCTGAAGAAGAGTGAAAAAGAATGTCAACGGCAAGCCCCAAAATCAGCTACCGCACCTCGTTAACGCACGTTGTTTCCTCAAGTTATGTTTGTGGAACAGCCCTCAGGAGAATCCTGCTGGAGGCCGTCAGCGCCCTCCACCTCCGACCCAGCCCCAAGGCCTTGCACAGACTTCCTGAGGTCAAGAGGGCTTGCCCACCTTGTGTGCCCCCAGGCTCACTCTCTGCCCTCTGCTCTCTCTCTCTTACACACACACACACACACACACACACACACACACACACACACACACACCTTCTCAACTTGCTATTGCTTTCCATCTCTCTCCCTCCTCTCCCCTCCTGCCTCTGACCACCCCCACTGACCCGGCCCAGCCCAGCCCAGCTCAGTCCATTCCTGGGAAAGCACTTGAACAATACCTGGAGAAGGGGATCAGGTAACCTGGGGTGGGGGTAGGAGAGTAGCCCCTACAAAACACACAGATGGTTAATTCCCTGGGCAATTCTGGGCTTTCTTTCCCTGCCCCCGCCCTCTCTCCTCTGGTTCCGCTCCCGGCTCCCAGCACCCCTGCTCTGCTGACAGGCGGGTTTGCTCCGGATGGCAGTTAACTAGTTGTGGGACCCAGTGAGTCACTCTCCCTCTCTAGGGCTCAGTTTCCTCACCTGGAAAAGGAAGGAGTTACACTGACAAGGGGTGTTTAAGCTTTTTGGATGCCACAGACCCCTTTGAGAATCTGAGGCAAGCCGGGAAGACAGACACACACACAATTTTACAGGCAAGTTGGAAGCTCATCCATGGTCAAGAGAAAGGCCATCCAGGGGTCCTAACGGCGCTCACGTTTCGAGTCTAGGATCCTAGGTCCAGATCCTCCACACCATGCCAGCTGCACCTGTTCCTGAGACGCCAAAGGGGTCACCTGGTCATCCTCCCCCGCCGCGCCTGCATCCCAGCTTCTCTTACCTCCTCCACATCTCTGGCAAGAGCCCTGCTCCCTGCACCACCCCCTCGCTGGCCTTCAGCCCTCACCCACCTGCTCAGCCACGTGAAGGAGGGGAGGAGGAAGGCAGGAGAGGAAAGGTGGAACAGGAGTGGGTCCCTCAGTGCACAGGTAGAAAGCGGCCTCCAGCCCCACTGTCTGAACCCCCAAACCCTGGCTTGGGCATTGCGGTCTGCAGTGTGCCCACAACACACCCATGGCATCTGGACATGGCCCAGCAAGTCTGGCCTGTGACCATCGGCAGGCCCTAAGTAACAGGCCCTGGTCTGAGAGCCAGGGGCCCCTCACCTCTCCTCGAATCCACCCGCTCAGCGCCGTTCATGCCCCCTCACTGGGGCCCATTAGCAGCTCCCAGCACTCTGTTCCCTCGCTGAAGGCCTTCCAGCCCCAGGTTCCTGTCTCATTGCCTAGGACTCCTGTGCACACTGGCCAGCCTGGACCACGGGCCACATTTTATTCTCTCTCCCTCCACCCACTCCTATCATCTAATGTCCATCTTAGTTCATATGTCACCTCCTCTCCGAAGCCTTCCTAGCTTTCTGTCCAGTTGGAACTCCTCTCCCGCCCCAAACTCTCCGGGAACATTACCTTGCGGCCTTTGCCACGCTCCCCTCGCCTCCACGAGCAGTGAACTCCACAGTATGAGAGAACACGACTACTTAGTGGGTGCCTATTGTGTGCCTGGTACAGGGCCAAGATCTTTACCTAAGTTGTCTCGTTTAACCTTCCAACACGGTAAGATATAAGGTAGATGTAATTATCTCCATGAAGGACAAACAAGAGGCAAAGCCAGGGCCCTCTGATGCCCAAGCCACGCACTTTCCTTGGCCCTATTGTGCCACCTTGGTTTCTTAAGGAAACTTATGTCTTGAGGACAGGATCTTATTCACGTTTTCTCTTAAAATCAAGTTATCACTACATGTGTCCTTAAATGGTGGGTAAGAGCGGCAGGAGAAGGAAGAGAGGGGGAGGCCCCATGAGCCAGGCGCTGCTCACACGGGATTGTCTCGAACCTTCACAGCGACTCTGCCGAGTGGGGCTCATCAACCCCATTTTACAGAGGAGGCAACTGAGCCTCCCGGGGTCATGCAACGTGCTCACTGACAGTCACTGTGAGTGGCAGCACGGGCCTGCACTCCAGGCCCCTGCACCGCGGTCTCAGTGCACGCCGAGGCAGGAATGAGCCCTCCCCGAGCCTCCCTCCAGCTGGGAAATGGGTCCGCACGTGGTAGAGTCCAATGACTTCTGTACCGAAATGTATTTTCTTACTGACTTCCATTGTGTAATTGGATCTGCATTCCCAGGAGGAGTCATTCTGGCCTCAAGACATAATTAAAAGCATACAGGAGTGCAGTGTATATTTTTAAAATGGCATCACTAGAGGAAAGCTAATGATTTTACAACACAAGAAAAGCACAATCATAAGGTCACCCAAACAGCTTCCTTCCATCCCTCGCTCGCCACGCCCCCTGCAACGTTGGAGGAAGATGGACCCTAATGCTTCCCTAGGCCTTTAAAATCCAAGGGTAATTATGAAGCACCAGGTGTAACTCCTGTACTTCCAGGTGCTCTTTCTTTATCAGCGGCTTGAGCCTGTAGTTGTTTAGGGACTAACCTAATAATGTATTTTTTCAGGGTCCTTGGTGAGCTTTAAAGAGAAAGCTGGTCTTTTTGCCCCAGAGAGGCATGGAGATCCTGTTCATAATTTATTGTATTATTTCTTTAAGTACAAAGTGGATTTCCTTTAAGAGGAACCCAGGGCCGCCCACTTAACATAGATCCTGTTAATAATGCAGTGGGACTTAAGGATTCGGGTTTTAAGTGGGCCGTGTACCCAGGAAAGAGAGATGGGTAAAGGCTCAGCCACCACGTCCTTCCCACCCAACAGAGCCGCCTTCCCCCTCCAGGGCCCAGGGCCCGGGGCCCCTGGCTGCACTCTGCTGCCGGTTGTGCCAGGGCCTTGCCCCAGGGGGACAAAGACCCTTGTCTGTGCTCCACGCCCCGCCCCCCTTTATTCCCTCTGGTTTGCTTATTCATTCACTCACTCGCTCACTCCCCTAGCCATCACCCTTCCAGTCACTGAACACATACCAAGCAATTGGGATTCAGCCGTGAACAAGACAGAGTCTGTGTCCTGAGACTGGTCCGTCTGATGGGGGAGGCAGAGAGCAAGCAGATGGACGGGGCAGGGGGTGCCAGGTGCTGCAAGAGAGGAATATACCAAA
>PVKM010035370.1:0-15210 GCA_004027735.1 Carollia perspicillata | reverse complement strand
ATAGCGAATCATATTTTTAAAAGATGTTCTTGATGCAGGAAGGTTAACCAGCATGGACTATCACTAGATTATTGCTAATGTTCCTTCTACAGCTAAATTTAATCCTAATCTGCATAATCCCTTGATGTTCATAAACAATTTTTTTAAAGATTTTTATTTACTTTTAGAGAGAGGGGAAGGGAGGGAAAAGGAGAGAGAGAGAAACATCAATGTGTGGTTGCTTCTCACATGGTTCCCACTGGGGATCTGGCCCACAACCCAGACATGTGCCCTGACTGGGAATGGAAACTGTGACCTTGATGTTGGCAAACATTTTATGTGAATGTGTATACATGCACATTCTAGAAGAAGGACATATTCTTTAGGAGAGAATCATGTTTAAAAGATGTTCCTTTCCAGTTCCATCCATGCTGTTGCATAAGGTAGGAGCTCCTTCTTTCTTTCTGCTGCATAGAATTCCATTGTGTAAATTTATCATAGTTTTTTGATCCATTCATTTACTGATGGGCACTTAGGTTGCTTCCAGTACTTGGCTAAGTGAAATAAACCAGATGGTAAAAGACAAATACCATATGATCTCACCTTTAACAGGAACCTGAACAACAAAACAAACAAGCAAGCAAAATATAACCAAAGACATTGAAATAGAAAACAGGCTGAGAGTAAACAGAGGGGAAAGGGGAGGGAATTTCAGGGGAAAAGGGGAAGGGGTCACAGGAACAAATACAAAGGACACAGGGACAAAACCTAAGGGGGGTGGAAATGGGAGGGAGATGGGGAGCACTGGGGGGAGTGAAATGGGATGGGAGTAAAAGACAGAAAATTGTACTCAAACAACAACTAAAATTAAAAAAAAAAGATATTCCTAATCCAAGAAAATTAACCACCATTGACTATCACTAGATTATTGTTAAAGTTTCCTCTAGAGCTAAACTTGAACCCTAACCCATATAATTCCTTCCATCTCTCACCCATATCAGCACCCAGAGGTTCTGATAGTAAAGAAAGAAGCTGAGGCACCTGCTCATTGTAGGCCATCACACCTACAATCCAGGATCTGACCACCTTCATTAGGTGTGTGTGGACTGAGAACTGTTGGAGCACTGTGTTCAGTTGATTGAAACGTAAGAAAAGTGAAGTTCAGGACTGTTGGTATGATGCAAGCTTAGACCATTTCACCTTTCGACAGAGGAAGCAAGCATGTACAATGGGCTAAAGGTAGTTTATTCAATAAATGGTATTGGGAAATTGGACAGATATGTGCAGAAAATGAAACTAGACCGCCTTCTTGGACCGCACACAAGAATAAATTAGACCTGAAACCATAAAAATCCTAGAACAAAACATAGGCAGCAAAATCTTGAACATTGCCTGTAGCAATATTTTGTTGGATATATCTCCCAAGGCAAGGGAAACAAAAGAAAAAAAAATAAACAAATGGACCAACATCAAACTAAAGTTTTTGCACAGCAAAGGAAATCATCAACACATAAAAAGGCAACATAGTCACTGATGTATCTGATAAAGGGTTCATATCCAAAATTTACAAAGAACTTACAAAACTCAACACCAAGAACACCACACCAACCCAATTTAAAAAATGATGAAAGGATCTGAATAGATACTTATCCAAAAAGGACGTACAGATGGTGATTAGACATATGAAAAGATATGCTCAACATCACTAATCATCAGAGAAATGCAAATTAAAACCACAATGAGGTATCACCTCATACCTGTCAGTATGGCTATCGTCAGTAAATCAACAGATGCCAAGTGCTGGCAAGGATGTGAAGAAGGGGGATCCCTTTTGCACTGTTGGTGGGAATGCAGACTGGCAGCCACTGTGGAAAGCAGTATGGAGCTATCTCAAAAAATAAAAAATGGATCTGCCTTTCAACCCAGCTATCCCACTTCTGGGGATGTATTTAAAGGAACCCAAAACACTAATTTGAAAGAGCATAAGCACCCCTATTTTCATTGAAGCATTATTTACAATCAGTTGCCAAGATATGGAAGCAGCCCAAGCGTCCATCAGTAGATGAGTGGATAAAACAACTATGGGAGCCCTGGCTGGCGTAGCTCAGTGGATTGAGCGCGGGCCTGCGAGCCAAACGATCGCTGTTCGATTCCCAGTCAGGGTACATGCCTGGGTTGCAGGCCAGTTCCCAGCAGGGGACGCACGAGAGGCAACCATACATTGATATTTCTCTTTCTCTCTCCTTCCCTTCCCCTCTAAAAATAAATAAATAAAATCTTTAAAAAAAAAAAACAACTATGGGATATTTACACAATGGAATACTACTCAGCCATAAAAAAGAAGAAAATTTTACCCTTTACGACAGTATGGGTGGACCTTGAGAACATTATGCTAAGTGAAATAAGCCAGTTAGAAAAAGACAAATAGCATACGATTTCACTCGTGTGTGGAATTGAATGAACAAACTGAACTAATGAGTAAAATGGGTACAGACTCATAGATAGAGAGCAGGCTGACAGCTGATGGGGGAAGTTAGGGGGCAGAGGGATTGAGCAAAAAGGTAAAAGGACTCATGGACATGGACAACAGTATGGTGACTGCTTGGGAGGAGGGGAGTATAAGGGGACCAAGTGGTAATGGAAAAAAATACAACTAAAAAAAAGATGACAGAAAAAAACAAAGATAACTATTGTTAACAATGTAGTATATTTCAACCCAGTTTTTATTGCTATCTCATATTTGTATGTGCTGAGACTGTGTGTTTGAATCTCATTCATTCTGCATCAAAGTTATCATTATATATAACGTAAGTATTTTTCCATGTCATAAAAAAAAAAGAAAGAAAAGAAAGTGGAAAAAAACTTCTGCTGGAATTACCCATATGAAACCCTACTCAGACGTCTTGGAACCCAAGACAAATTGTGGAAAAGAGAAAACACAGTTTCTCACTGCTTTTTGCAAAACAGTAAGTGTAATGTCAGTACCACGCCCTCAGCAACACCTTGCAAAGGGCTCCCTGGATACCTGTCTGGGAACTGGCTCTCCTTGGGCCCCCGGACACCCAGAGGCCACACTTAAAAGCACTGTTATTACATCCCCAGCCGGGTGCTAGGTGCTCATCTCATTTAACCCATGTCATGCTGTAGCAGGTGGATAGTATTAACTTCATCTTCACTTTCCAGAGACCTTAGAAATGGTTAGGCAACCCTTCTGCGGCCACAGAGGGCGAGTGCTGGAGGCCACAGAGGATTCAAGCGCAGGCTGCCCTACCGAAGGTCTCAACTACTGTGTCTGATTCCTGTGAGCGGGGAGAGGGGGCAAGAAGGCTGGAGGATGGGAAGGAGGGAGCATCACCAATGTTTCAGCGAACGTCCTTTCCCCTATGGGCATCCCATAAATACAGTGGAGATTAGATGCAATGCTGCTTGACGTTTACCTCCTATTTCCTCTGAAAATTACTCCAGGGTAGTAGGGTTCAGGTCAGACCAGTCAATCTCTCTCTGTGTGTCTCTCTCTCTCTGTGTGTCTCTCTCTCTCTCTCTGTGTCTCTCTCTCACCGCCCCCACCTCTTCTCCCTCTTCTTCTCCCCCTCCCTCTCCCCTCTCTTGTTCTCTTTTATCCTCTAACAAAAGACCCTATATCCTTGAAGTTCTGCTCCTTAAAAAAATCTATGATAATGCAAATTCAGAACAATGAATAACCCTGAAAGTGACGGAGGGGGATGGGCTGGAAGAGAGGTACGGAGTGGCTTTAGATGTACAAATAACGCTCTTTCTTAAGCTAGACCATGGGCGTGGACTTGTTGCTTTACACATTTTTTTGTCTATGAAATCTGAATATAATTAAACAAAAATTTTCTCTGTCTGTCTAAAAGATTTGTTTAGCCTTAAAAATGTTCATCCCACTGGACTGAGAAGCTCCATTTCTGGGAATCTCTTCTGAGGAAATCATCTCAAATGAGTACAGATTTATATGCCGGAAGTCCATCACAATGTTAGTTCTAATTTGAGAACCTTGAAATAATTTAAAGAGCCCAACCAAGAAGAATGATTGAGCAAATTATGCCACACCCCTGAACTGGAATATTATGCAGACTTTTTAAAAAGATGCTCACAAGGAGTTCTAGTAGTATGAGGAAATGCATTTGTTGAAATTTTAAGTGGAAACACAATATGAAATTGTACATAAAATAAAATTTCAAAGCTCTGGAAAAGGCTGGGAAAAAATGACTGGAACAAGACACGGCAGAGAGCTGGTGCAGCTGGGCTGCGAAGTGATGGCCCTTCTGTGCTCGTTTTCAAGTTTTAATTTTATACAGTTGAGTGTGTTACTTTCACGTAATGGAAAAATAATTAAAAAATAGTCTGCCTATTGCTTCTTACCATCAAAAATCTAGCAGGTTCCTGCATTCACAGTTGAGATGACTTTTGTCCATTGGCCTCAGTAGATACTGCTGTTGCCAGACTCTGTAGCTAACCCACAGGGCAGCTGCACCACGGTCCGTCCTGGTCCTCACTGTTTACTATACTTTTTTTTTTTTTAAGATTTTATTTATTTGACAGAGGGGAAGGAGGGGAGAAAGAGAGGGAGAAAAACATTGATGTGCGAGAGAAACATCCATTAGCTGCCTCTCACAGGCCCCACAGGGGGACCTGGTATGCCTCCCAGGCATGTAGCCCGACCAGGAATCAAACCGGTGCACCTTTCCGTTTGCAGGCCGGTGCTCAACCCACTGAGCCACACCAGCCAGGGCTGTTTACTGCACTTTAAAAAATGTGTAGAGAGAATAATCCCCCCTCCCAACAATTCAGTGTTCCCCATGCTGTCTCATGCATCCCAAGACTAGGAGTAGATGGAGAAAGTCCAGCACAAGACCCAGGCAGGTAGGTCTGCACGCTTCTGACCAAGTAGGAAGAACTATGATTGTGTGAGGTAATGATGTGAGTGTGCACAAATGTGTGTGCATGTGTGTACACACACCCTTTCCTCCCCACAGTGCCCCAGTCTACATTTTGCCCAGCCTGAGCTCCAGGGGAGGAAGGCATGTGACAGGAGTCCAGAGGGCTCCGTGGCAGCTGACACTGGCCCCGGGGGCTGCCGGACAGCAGCCACAGCTGCTGGGTGGCAGGGGTGAGGAGGAGGGGGAGCTGTTCTGCACTCATCTCTTTCTTCTAAATGTCGCCTCCTCTTTATTCAGTCTGGTCAGTCACGCAGGAGGAAAGTATTGGACTAGGAGAACCAGCTGCTGATGCCTCAGAATAAGGAAGAAGTTAAGCTGGGCTTAGCTGTCAGGGCATGAAAGCCTTGAGGAGTGGGGTCCCCAGATAAAGGGGGGAAGCATTTGGTTTGGATCTTTCCAGGTACCCTAGTTAGGATACATGGGTGCCCTTCCCTCTCTCCTCGTGCTGTCTGGATAGACCTCTAGCTGTATCCTCTCTGCAGAAAACCAAACTGCATTTAGAAGCAGAGGCTGCACCAGGTTCTAACAACAGGGGGAGGTGAGCTGGGGTTGGCTGTAGACTGGGGAGTGGGTACCCCAGGAAAAAGCATCTAATCTGACTCCTCACCACAGTCTTGATTAGATGCCTTCCAGTATATATATTATGTATGTCTTTACATATATATTTAGAAATACATATTATTTAAAATATATTTAAAGGCGTTTGATTTTATATTTGACATATATCTTAAAATACATATTTAAACATGTTTGAAATAGTATATGTACATTGAAATTCGGTATACTTATGTTTGACATATGTATATAATCTGTGTTTGATAGAAAGCATACCCATATCCAGTGCTTCTTCTCATACTAATATTAGGCAGAACTTAAGGAGCGGAAGGACCCAAGTCAAATAGTACTCACAGCATCACTGCCACCCCCCCTAGAGTCCCCTCTCCACCCTTCCTTCTCTGGCACAGCCTATCTTAGCTCTTTTAGTTATTTCATTTTTTTCTGGCATTGTCTTCCTCATTTCCAAATCATGGGCTTATTCTGCTACTTCTTGTGTTTTCCCCTCCACTGTAGACAAATGCAGACATTATGTATTAGCTTTCTAAAATGAAAGATGATGATTTATCATTGCATCCTGCCCCCGCCCCGCCGTCTCGTCTTCCCCTGCCCTCACGGTATTACGGTCATGTCCGTTCGGGTCCTGCGAGAAGCGGAAACTGAGGCGGACTTAGACACGCACACAGTCTGCTGGGGCCGATGCCCGTGGAGAAGGAAGGGGCAGCTGCAGGGCCGATGTGACGTTGCGAAGGAGGGGGATGGGGAAGGAAGGTGGGGTGGGAGGAGCCTGAGCCCGCAGTATAGTTCTGAGAAGTGCAAGGCCGGGCTGATGAAGAGGCGCAGAGTGAAGGCCGCCCATTGGAGAAGTCCCGCGCTGGGCAGCAGGACCCGCTCCTGTCCCCTTGCGGAGCTCAGTCCTTGGCCGGGAGCCCCGGAGCGGGACCCTTGTCTGTGAAGACAGCAGTGGTTCCTGGAGCGGAATATGCTCCCCACGGCAGGTTGGCCTTGGAAGGGAGGGCTGAGCTGTGCATTTTCATGGCCACCACACGTACATTCTAATTTACGATTCTGTGAATGTTCTGGCTCCCGTTGGTGTGACTGAGTAAACGTTGCCCACAGCTGAGTCATACTGTGCCCTGCCACCACATGTCTTCTCTCATTAGTTATTTCTCCTCTCTTGGCATTTCCTTTTTTAAAAAAGATTTGCTTCCTTTTCTATGTACCGGTCCATTACTCTGCTCCAAGCTCTCTGGCAGACTATAAAACACTGGCAATAGGGTAGAACCCGTCCGTATGTCGATCAGTTTCACGTCTTTCTTTTTCGGGCATGTTCCATCTGGAGCCCCACTCTGGGTTGGTTGCACTTCGCCTCTTCCCTCATTTTGATGGAGCACGTCTTCCCAGAGCTTGCCGGGATGCCGCGAACGTGATGCGCGTATTTGGATCCCTTATATATGTGCGGTCCACCCCCGCATACGGTAGTTTCTAGGTCAGGACTCATTCGCGCCTCAGCATTTGGAAGTGATTGTTTCCTGGCTTCCGGTGCTCCTGCTGAGAAGTCGGGGACATCCAGATTCCTGATGTGACCTTTCTTCCTCTCTGGCAGATTTTAGGGTATTCCATTTATGCCGGCATTCTGAGATTTCACCATGACGTGTCTTATTCTCTATGCTGGGTGCCAGGGGGTCTTTCTACTCAGGAAGCTCATGTCTTTCACTCTGCAGAAATTTTTGTCTTATTTCATTGATTTCTTCCATTTTGCTTTTTGCAGTTCTTTCTTTCTAGAACTTCTATCATTTGCATATTGGATCTATTGAACTGGTCATCTAATTTCTAGAGAGAAACTGACTCTGTCCTGGTTTTGACAGATTTCCTTAACTTCATTTCCTAAGCCTTCTATAGATGGTTTTGTTATCACGACACTCCTTTTTATTGGATGTTTGTGGATTCGTTTCGCTTGTCTCACAGAGAAGACTCATTGTATATCTCGGATGCAATTCCGTTCCCCACACGGTCTCTGCTACCTCTGAGCTTCTTTTCCCCACGCATCTGTTGAGGTACGTCTTTCACATCTATAGCTTTCTCCTACCGTCTGACGATCCTTTGTTCTTACTGAAGACAGAGGCATCGGAAATCAGACTGTAAGCCCTGCTTCGGGTAGGCCTCACTGTGACGGACGTGGCAGAGGGCTCAGCCTCTTGTCGGGGGTCCTCAAATGTCAGTATTTGCAGATCTTCACTGTCCGACAGGCCTTTTTAAACTCGGAGGACCCCTGCCATCTCTTCTCCCAGCGGTGGTGATCAGGGTGGGGAGAGGCTGCGTGAAACCCTTACTGCCAGGATTCTGGGAGCTGTCTTTGGGAAGGTAACTGAGAAATCCTGCCTTTCAATATGGAGATTTTCACATAGCTGCCCTGATTTCAGGGGAGCCCCAAACCCCCTTCCTCGGCTCTTGACAAGACCAGAGCATTTCTGGTTCAGCTTCTCCAACCTTCTCTCTGACAGGGAAGGAGCAAGCTCTACTTCTCGGCTGCCCAGACAGGCCAGGGGGTGCAGGGGAGGGGGAACCTGGAGTTCTGATTACTCCCCATACAGACTTTCAAACCACCCTCCTGTGTTCAGCCAGTCCCTCCTGCCGCCTTTGTGGAGGGTACGTGCCCTGTCTCCTTTCCTAGAACCTTCCTAGGGTGAGCGATGGCAGTGAGCTTGTTCTTACGGTATCCTCCACACCCCACACCCCATGTAACTAATTTTTACTTTTTCCTACTGTAGACTAATACTCAGTTGCTACTGTCTCCCTCAATCTATGTTCAACCTTCCCAACTTTCATTGGCATTTCTCATTTCTGTTGTCCATGCACCTACTCCTACATCCCCTGCTCCCATCATTACTGTTCTTGTAGTTTTTTTATTTTTCCCTTCTTTCCATTTTACTAGGGTTTGAGGAGGGCATGGGGACAAAGAGCAGGTGTTCAATCTGCTATGTATAACGAGATGTCACACTTCTCCTATGTTCTGTTCATTCTCAACACTTTATAGTTCACTACACTACCCCCAAAAGAGGTGAAAAGGTACCCTTTTTGTAGAATACGCTGAGAGGAAGCAACTGCTGATCAACTCTTTGCTCCAAGACCTTCTTCTTCCACCTTCTTTTGATCTATTTCTTCATTAAGTAATAAAGGGATACCATTTATCGAGGACCTACTATGTGTCAGGTACTGTGCTTAACACTCAGTATGGCTCATTTCATCTTCACTGAATCCCTGCAAGGTAGGGATTATTATACCCATTTTACAGATGGGGACTGTGGCTCAGACACTTTTCCCAAGAAAGTCAGCCGGCAAGATGTGGAGTCGAGATTCAAGTGGGTGTCAGTTTGACGTGCAGGGTCTTGGCTGCCACCCTGAGGGAGGCATTCAGTGCTACGTGACTGCAGAGCTCGCACACTGAGTGTCTTGTGGGAGAACATAAGTTCTGTGAGGCAGAGCCCTCACCTGCCTTGTCCACCCCCGTCTCCTCAGCACAAGAGCAATGCTCATCACACCGAAAATACACAATCAATGGGTAAAAAAACCCGAATGACTAAATATCTTATTTAATTCTTAGAGCAACCCAGTCATCATAACTCTAATATTACCTTTCTGTAAAAGGTTAGGAAATAAATCTCAGAAATTCAGGACTTCTTTGTTTTCTAGGGGTTTGTTCTTTCCAGGAAGGGTTGTTAGTCTGCAGAGTGTAAAATAACCCATGACGAGGTCCAGCCAGGGCCAGAGGAGATAGCTGAGCTGCCTTGGCTAAGGCAGTGCAAAGTATTTAGCATTCGTGCGACAAAATACTAGTGAGTGCCCACTAGTGAGTGCTCTTGGATGGGGCGGTTCATATTCATTAAATCTCGTCTTCACAACAGCACTGCCAGGGAGCTAGCTGGCCTGAAACCAGTTTTAAAAAAAAAACATTCACTTTCCTAGTGAAGAGTTTGCTTAAATTCAACCTCTGTTTGAGAATCTGGACTTCATTTTAGTGACCTATATTTTCTTGGCATTTGTGAACAGTTTAATGATTTAAAAAATATAACTTCCTTTAAGGGCACAGCTAACTCAATTTTGTTTTTCTAGTAGGTATTTATTGAACTTGCAGGATTTTTTTTTTCTAATGCTGGGGTTGTTTTGGATACTTGAAAAGGCCTTTTTGTATTTGACCTACTTGTGGATAGTTAAGCTCTTTTTAGTCAGTTTATGTAAAGCCTTTTATTCAGAGTTTAAACGAAATTAAAATTTAATTTAATTTCATGTTTATTTCCAGGGCACCTGAACAGATACCAAAATGCTCCAAAGGGGATTGAATTTTACACAAATGGGTTTTTGGATAAGATGTTCTCCAGCTAGTCTGTAATGAGAGGGGAAAAAAAAGAGAGAGAGAGAGAGAGAAAGAGAGAGAGAGAGAGAGAGAGACAAAGACCTAGGCAATCCAATTGCTACCCTTTCTCCTTCTTTTCCTTCCTCTCCCTCTGCTGCCATCCAAGGAGGAGGAGACCAGGGTGCCTACTGCCTCCTAATTTTTATGATTCTTGGTATCAAATGCTATTTTTCCTGTTCTCCGGAGTCAAAGGTATGAACTCAGGTGGGTCATTGAGTTCATACTGGAGGCAGGCATAACTTCTGGAAACTTCTCCAATAAGCCTACCTACTTGTTCATTCAAATGCCATGCCCTTAAACATCAGCGGAAGATGGGAATGGCTTAAAATAGGAGTCAGTAATACAGCCAGAGTGAGACACTTTTGTAGCCCTTGCATGGTAACTGTATTAATTACAGAAATGCTTACAGTAATTCAAACAGGTAGAAAATATGAGAATTTATGTTCTTTCTGGCTGCTGAACACATTTTTGAGTCAGAACTTGTGAAAGTTGTGAAATATGTCAACTATTTAAAGAAAACCCAATCAAATTGCTCAGAGGAATTTGAGGGAGAGGCATAGTTCAGGGACAGGCATCAGAGTAATGGAATTATGTTAGAACGTATGGATCTGTCCAAGCCAATCTAGAACACATCAGCAGAATGCTCGAAGACTGTATATTTTTCGCTTTTCTGAAAAAAGGTAAATAATTGATGATTCCCTTAAAAAACAAAGTACAACTGTCTCTATTTTCATATTTGGAAAACGACTGGCGTGCCCATATAATGATGTCTGTAAACTTCCAGGAAGGACTGCTTCAGAATTCCATGTACTTTCTCTGGAACAGTGGATGATGTCCTCATGCAACTGCAATGCCATCTGGGTGGCTAAGATCTCTGGCCCCCACACATCCCAGTGATGTGACGAGTTGTGTGCCCTCTTTCCCCGTCAGTAAAATGAAGATTTGATGTATCTCCTTTACAGGGTTCTTGTGAAGATCACATGAGTTAATATGTGGGAAAAGCTTAGAACAGTGCCCGACACCTGGTAAGTGGTATATTAAGTGTCGCTTAGGCATGTATTACTACCATAATTACTTATATGAGGTACCTGAAATTTTATGCCCAGCACTTTTTGGATTACAAATGCACAGGAATGTACTTGCAAATATACGTATGTGTAAAGTAGTAGTTGCTCCTTTCATCCCCCTGGAAGTGCCATTTCCCAACAATGTGAGTTCTTTTCTCTTCCTTTCCCTTGGCCACCCCCAGCTTTCTCATCCCCCCTGCCCCTTTTTCTGCACATCCAAAACTCCTTCTTCCTCTAACATAGCTCACTGAATTCTACGTTGGGAAATTTGTTGACTATCCTTATTCACACATCTCTGGAACGCTCTTCTTTTCTTGCGCCCTTCCAAGTTTATTTGATTTTTCATCACACAAGACAGGAAGTGGCTGGTAAAAGGTAACCCCTGCTACTGGCATGCTGTGTCAGAGTGGAGGGAGCAAGTCGTGATGGGAGAGAGTCCGAGGATGCACAGAAGGGGCCCGGCTTCCTTCTGGTCTCCACGTTCTCTGTGTGGCATTTCAGATTTACATTCCTATTTTACAGCCACTTACCTTCCAAATTGTTTGGGTTAAGTGCTGGGTTAGAGCTTTTAGATGGATTATCTTTTTTTTAAAAAAGATTTTTTTTATTTATTTTTAGAGAGAGAGGAAGAGGAGAAAGAGAGGGAAACATCAATGTGTGGTTGCCTCTTACATGCCCCCAGCTGGGGACCTGGCCTGCAACCCAGGCAACCTGCCCTGACTGGGAATTGAACCGGTGACCCTTTGGTTCGCATGCCTGCACTCAATCTACTGAGCTACACCAGCCAGGACAAGATGAATTATCATTTTATTCTTACAACAACTCCTCAAAGGTATGTATAACTCCCACCTTACAGATGAAGAAAAGTGAGATAGAGAGCTAAATAACTTCCCCATGACCACATCACCTGAGAGTAGAGAGACATGTTAGAATGCAGAGGTTCTTACTTCAAACTCAATTCTCTTCCCGCTACTCATAACCCTACCCTCACATACCAGTGGAAGCAAAATAATAATGGTCAAACTCCAGCAATATTATGCCCTTACAACTCCCATTCAGAATTCCAAAGGAATGTCTATATAACTCTTCTCCCTTCTGTAAATAAACCAACTTTTTCTCCAGCAATAACTCACTCACTCCATCCATCCACCCACCCACCCCCCATGCATCCATCCAATCATCCCTCCATCCATTTACGTATCTGCCCAATCACATAATCGTCCATTCAATCACCCATCTAATAATCTACCTGTCCTTTCTTTTGTTAATTATTTACTATGCTTCAGGCTTTGTAATGAATTCTGAGGAAATCCCTGTCTTTAAGGAGTTCTCAGTCTAGGAAAGATGACAATACGTAAATATAAAAGTTGTAATATAATCTATTCAACAAAATACACAGTGGTACTTATGAAGTGTTATAGACATGCAGGAGAGGTGGGAAGGAAAATTTCTAAATTTTCCTACAGGAAAAAAATTTAAACTAGGGTACTTGGCACTTTAGAAAGTCAGTGAATAAACCACCTGAAGTTGTGCGCAAAATTTTCTTAGAGGGGTTTGTAGCCAAGGGAGGCAACAGGTGGGAGTTTGAGCCATCACAGAGGAGTTTTAACTATGTTAATGTTTGAACTGATGAAGAGCTTGGTGGGAATCAGAAATGGTGGGAGACATTCCAGGCAAAAGAAACCATCAGTTGAAGAGTGCAAGCAAATAATTTGCTCTGACTCTAATCTAGAGTGACGTTTGAGAGAGAAGCAGGAGATAAAGCACCTAGGATAGAAGAAAGGAATGGTATGAAAGCCAAAAATTTGTTCTTGAGGATACTGAAAATGCTCTCGAAAACAGTATTAGAATTCATTGCAAAATTTATTCTCCAGTGAATACCATTAAACAAAACAGTACCAGTTCTTTCTGTCTATTTCCAGAAACGCATCACAAATTCTCTATATTCGGGGATAAATCGGCATGCGGGAGTTGAGCTGGGGCCCAACCTTGTTTCTGAGGGATAGTGTGTTCTGAATTCCAAACAATGGCTCACAGAGCTGCCAGAGAGCCAAGGCTGTGAATTGGCATGGTGGCCTAGCCCCTTCGTGACATGCCTGATGTTCAAATATGGGGCAGGGAAAGAGGATACAATCCTAAGTGAAGACTTGCTTATTTTATTCCTCAAAATGTGACAGAGAGGTTTTTGGAGGTGGATTTTGAGGTGATAGTAGTTAAATTTATGATACAGGTTTCACCCCAAAAATCTCTGCAACACTACTTTTATTTTCTCCCCACACCTCTGGAATTGAGGTTAGGAAGGTTAGCTGAATTAAGATATATACAAAATCATCTCCCCAAGAGGAAGCTGGTGTGAACTGGAACCCTCCTCCAGATTTCAAGGCTCATTCGCCAGTCTCCTTAGGACAGAAGGAAGTTTCTAAGCCTGAGAATCCCCCTTTCTGTCTGAGTTGATCAATACCTCATTTTGCATCCCCCAGCACAAAAACCCAAATGTGCTTCCTCTTCTAAAAGGAAGCCTCTGTGTTGCTGGGATTAAGGGGGCATAGTCCCATGACACAGTTTGCAGTCAATTTTTGGCATCTGAAAAACCTTCCTTCTTTCAAGAACTGCAGGCAACCAGTCAAGAGGGAACAGTATTTTGGCATTTGGACTGAAAATCTTACCTGCCAACTGGGCTGTCCCGAACGTATTGTTTCTGAAGCCCGGGAAGCACATGTAACAAGAACAGGCTTTGTGGTGTCGGAACAGTTTTGATGAGCACAGCTGCTCCGAGTGGAAGGGAGAGAGGCCAGCTGCGCTTGCTCCCTCTCTCCCGCACCAGCTTACTTCATTAACACCCTAACCATGGAACCACGCACTTTACGCACAGTGGCTCCGACTGGCACTCCAGCGCTTTTCTCTCAATTACCCATCACCCTCTATTCTCCACTCTGGGTGCCAGCCTCACCGAGAAGGTGAGTGGAAATGTCCCCAATCAGAGGCTCACTAGCTCAATGTATTCAAACAGACATTTCTTCTAGGATTCCGCTTCCTAATTCCATTTTCGTTCAACAAGGATTTATTTGGTATCAAGTTTCCTCAGCTTCACAGAGAGGTGGCGAGTAGAACAGACTTCTGGAAGTAACCCGAAAGGCCTCCCCTTCCTAAAGCCTAGTCCGGAACCGAGCCAGGAGCCAGAAAGGGCCCTGGGAGCCAGGCTGTGGGCGCAGCGTCCATGCCTCAGGCTGCTGGACCTCACACCTGGTTCATAACCGCTGTCCCCTTCTCTTTTCTCTAATCATGTTAATGAGCAAATCTAATGTCCCTCTCAACGAAAAAGCCAGAGAACTGCACACCCTGTAACATACAGAGAAGATGAAACAAAGCTGCTCGGCAAGCCGAGCAGCCAGCTTCAGTGGGATGTTCAATGCCAAGTAGTTAATCAGACGGTGCCGGTCCCCTGAGGCTTGCACCATGAAGTGCATGGCTCCATTCTTCATTTTTAGCAAGTGTGGAAATATTCTTAAATAATTTCATAGATAAGCAGAGAGCGGAAAAGCTCTGGCTTTGTAATAGCAAAAACTTTTCTTGGCTCACAAAACTGTTTTAGAGTCTTGGCGGGGGGGGGTAGTTTTATATAAATATCTGCATAATTATGTGACTGTATCATATATAAATGATAAGTCACAAAAATGGCAAAGCTGGCTGAGAAACTGTAAAGCAGCGGAGGCTTCCTAACCGCTTGGCACGCTGATCGATTCATTGGTAGCACTGAGAAGCCCAGAGACTGGCGTACCTGTTAGCCACAGTGGTCCTCTCCCGAAGATTCCTGCCTCAAGAGCAGAAAGACATTTCCTTACAGAACAATGGTCTAAAAATTCGAAAACGAACAGCCTACATACCCTGCAGTCCTGGTCCTCCATGAAGGGGCTGCTGTGTTGCTATCGGGCCATATGTTCGAATGTTCTCCGACTTCCTTTCTGACTCAGATCGAATGCATCCGCAGCACTGATGTAAGGCTCTTAATGGGAATCTGTTTTCAATTCAGGGCAGATGTGGGACACTCTTGTAGCCCTAGGGATTATCAACTTTAAAACAAATCGCCCTCAGGATGATAAGTAACTGCTTCCTGAGGCCTGCCTGGGGCTCCTTCCAAATGCTTCACACACAACACAGTACCCATGGCAGGGAGGCAGGCTTTGCTCTCCAGGTTCTCAGGCTTAAAACGCAGCTTGCAAATCCTCCCCAGAAA
>PVKM010035369.1:0-15188 GCA_004027735.1 Carollia perspicillata | reverse complement strand
AGGGAGGGAGGGAGAGTGACAGAGATACTGAGACAGAGACAGAGACAGATATCACTGAAGTCATGCCTGAGAAGAGTAGAAGGCCATTGATAATAGAGGTCTCAGTTCAGGAGAGAGCTCAGAGGAAGGGGATGTGCTCAGAAGATAGCTTCTGGACCATGTGGTCTACTGTGAGATCAAGTAAGGCACAGCACCATAGCTGGGACACCAGAAACAGGAAGCATCATCTGGAGCAGAGAGTACATTCTGGACTTGGTGGCTCTTCTTTTTTGATACTGTCATCTAAACAGATGAGATGTTTCAACTCCTAGACCATGGAGGCAAATTCGTATACCATATGGCTACTTCCTGAGCAGAACTACTGGCTCAAATACTTTTCTAGCCCCTTGAATGTGCTTAATTTCCAGTCTCCCAAATCCATACTGCATAGTCATGATCTCACTGGAAAACACTTTTGTAAGTGCTCTTTGTCCATGACCACATGCTGAGAACTGCAGAGCTGACCACATATACAGTCAATGCCTCTCACTGGGACCATTCCCTGAAGAGCCTCCATAGGCATTGTCTCATATAATCACCATGACTAGACTACCACTTGGTAGAAGAAGCTAAAGAGATTAAACAACAACACAAGCCTGGAGACACCTTTAGCATCCCAGCTCCAAGACCTGTGCTTTGAGCCTGGCTGTTGGAGAGACCCTCCTCTTGAGAACCCACCCATTATACAACAGGATTCCCACCTGGTTCCATCCTGTTCTGTTATTTATTGCTGCAGAGCAAACTATCCCAAACATGGTAACGAAGACAACTGTCCTATGCTTTCAACGTTTCAGGGACAGAAATTTAGTGAGGGTACAACGGGAACAGTGCCTCTGTGCTCCATGATGTCTCAGACCTCAGCTTGGATGACTCAAACGGTTGGAGGTTGGAATAGCTGGGGCTGTGGGAGTCACTTCCAAGATGGCTTCTTCGCTCACAGGTTTGTGCCTTGGCAGGGACAGCTGTCATCTTGGAGGACTGGCATGTGGCCTCTTTGGCCTTATGGTCACAAACAGGGAATTCTTACACAGAGACTCAGGGCTCCCATACTGGTGTCCCAGGGAAGATAGAGCTACATCCCTTCAGAGCTAGACTTGGACATCACCTAGCCTTAGCTCTGCTGTCCACTACTGGTCAAGATGTCACAAACCTGCTCATATTCCAGGGGAGGGGACGTGGACCCCACCTCTCAATAGGGTACAGTCAAAGAATTTGTGGACATGTTTTAAAACCACTACATATATTAAAATTCTCTGTTAGTAAGTAAATGAGTTGAACACTTCATATCCTGACATACGCCAAGGAAAAAGTACATGCCATATTGTTTGGTTTCTTTCTTCTTTTTAAATTAACTAAACAGAAAGTGTTGAGATGGGGTAAATTGGGGTCTTTATCTAAAGGCATCTCCTGTCCCCCTCACCATGGAGATGTGGTGGAAGGGGAATCAGCTCTGGACAGAAGAGAAGGTGGCCACCCACCTACTTATGGGGTATTGACTGAAGGGACACCGGAAAACCCAGCCCTCGTGGCTGTGGTTCAGATATGGAATCAGCCCACCTCATCCAGCTCTTCCATTTTATAGCTAAGGAAGCTGATCCCAAACAGGAGGAGAGCCTTGTCTATGGTCGTGGGGTCCACCATGATAGCAACTACCCACATGCGGGCTACTCACATTGAAATGAACTAAAATGAAAAATTCCATTCTTCGGTTGCATTTCAAGTGTTCTATAGCTACATGTGTCTGTTGGCTATGATGTTGGGCCATGCAGACATAGAATGTGTCCATCATTGCAGAAAGTTCTCTTGACCCAGTGATGCTCTATAACCAGTCAGCTAGTTTTAGAGGGAATCTTGGTCTAGAGACCTCCTCTGCTGACCAGGCCCGGAAATTAGCCCAGGGAGGCTGTTGTGAACTAGAACACTGTTCCCAGGGGCTCAGAACACATCTCTAATTACAGGACCTGCCTTTCCTTTTTGCCTGTGCACGTTAGTCTGGCTGACTCACTGATTAGCCAGGTGACACCTCCAGGTGTGCTGAAAGAGGCTGAAGGGAGGAGAGATGGGTGACCCTGAGGTCCCCACTGGGGATGAGGTACCCAAGAGATAAGCATATTTAGCAGCATTGGGGATGGGTTAGCTTCAGAGTGGGGCTGAGCCCCCTGTCAGGTGAGGAGGCCCTCCCCGTACTGTCACTATAGCAGACACAGGCCACAGTCCCAGCCTGTCAGGAGCCCCTCACCCCCTGCTTCTCAACCTATGGTATCACCTCCCATTTGGACAGGGCTCCAAAATCCTCCCTTATGTCAGAGCCTCTTAGATCTGCCAGATACCAGCATCGCCCGCTCACTTTTGGCCACCACTGCTGCCCTCTTTTCTGCTGTAGCGAGGAGATAGCCATCAGCACCCTCCCCGTCCCATTGCCAGGCACCACCAGGGCCTCGATGGCCCTGTGCTCACTCAGAGGCTGAGTGGTGGAGGCGAGTATTGGCTCCTGCCCAGCTCTACTCCCGCATACTCCTGTATGTACATCGGCCGAGTCGGTTCATGTCTTAGGACTGCTGTTTCTCACCTGCCAAACAAAGGTGGGCTGGGGTAGGTCGGTGCAGCTCACACCTTACACAGATCTTCTGGAGATCTGTCTAAAATGCAGATTCTGCTTCTGTCCATCTGGGGAGAGGTCCAGGATTCTGCATTCCTAACAAGCCCCCGCATGATGCTTCTGCAGCTGCTCTGCAGTGGCAAAGATTGGGGGCTGTTCTACAGAACTTTCTGTGGGGCTAGAAATGTCCTGTATCTGATCTCTCCACTATGGTGGCCACTAGCTACCGTGGCTAGTGAGCACTGAAATGTGGCTAGTGACTCCAAGGACCCAACTTTTAATTTTATTTAATTTTAATAAATTTAAATTTCCATGTGTGGCAAAAGACTATCATCTTGAACAGTAAGGGTAGATAATTTCTAGACCTGCTAGACCAGATGAGTTCTAGACCAGCTGTGTGGATTTGGATAGGTCATTCAATCTCAGAACCTGAGTCTTCTCACCAGGAAAGAAAGTGGGACAGCTTCTCCTGTCTAAGGGCTGCTGGTGTGTGTGTGGGAGTTAAATTATAAAATAATTTGTACCCTGTATAGCTGTAGGTTATATAACAATAATAATTATTATTATAATAAGTTGTTATTATTATAATAATTTAATAGAGTGGTAGGAAGATAAATGGCATAGGAGTCAGATAAACCTGGGTTCAACCTTCGTTTCATGCATTTTCTACCTGTGTCATGGGCCCACTCTGAGGTGCTGTTTTCTCATCTTTAAATTGCCAATAACAGTAACCCTTTCACAGGACTGCCCAGAGAATTGAAATGGTTTAAAAGTTAAGATGTGATCAATGTAATGCCTGGACACAGGAGGTGCTCAGTTCATGTTCAAATGCCATAGTGGAGCTGCCCTGGGTTCAAATCCTGGATCTAGCTGTGTAAACATGGGCTTATTTACTTCATCTCTCTTTGCCTCAGTGTTATCATCTTTCAAATGGAGATGATAATACCTGTCATAAGAGGTTTAATTATTCATTACTTTTGCCATTTAGCAAACACTCATTGAGCTCTCTCTTTATATATCAGATTCTGTTCTAATGCTAGAGACACAATGACAAGTTAAGACAGAAGCTGTCTATATGTTACTATGTGCTAAATCAACATCCACAAGAAGAATAGAGTTCTGTGAAGCAGAGGCACCTGATGCTGCAAAGGCCTTGAACTGGGGGAGGTCACCCTGGGGTAGAGACATTGCATGGGCACGAATATCGCCAACACTGAGCATGGATGTGCATTTGCCAACATTGGAGACGAGGGTCTGGAGCTAGAAAGAGAGGCTGGGTTGGGGATATGAATTCATGAGTGCTATACTTATAGAATTGCTGGAGAGCAAAGGAGACAAGATTTGTAAAGGGTCAAGCACCGTATACACCTGAGGGGCTGCATCTGCGTGAGGGGGTTGGGATATGGCTGTCTCCTGCCCCTTCCCTTTGGGGCAGTGCCTCTCAATGGTGGAGCAGAGGTAAGCCTGGTATCTGCCCTGGGACCTCCAGTCATTGTTTCGGCTCAGGCCAGCAATCGACTTGCCAGCAATCTGCAATGGCAGCACTCAGGCCAGCAATGGAGTCCAGATTCAGGCTGAATCTGGAACCATTTCTTTTCCTGGTTGAAACAATTCATCAACAAATCTGGATGCACCAAATAAAACATCAGAAATTTACCAGTTGATGGACATTTTACGGAGTTCCCAGATGCACAAAGCATCTATACATTAACCTAGAAGGGGAAGGAGATTTGAACTGTTTCTCTCCCCGGGAGATCCAATGGCCTGACCCTGTATTACAGGTCTATATGCCGCTTCTCTGAGCTTCTGCTGCATTTGTAGTCTGTACTGATCATCTGTCATCCTGAAAAAACAAAACAAAACAAAACAAAACAAAACAAGCAAGATAGTTTACACTGGTGAACCTTAGGTGAACCAGTGTAAAACATTTGGTTTCCTTCACAGGAAGAGGCTTGTCCTGAGAGACAGAATGTATCTCGAACCTCTGAATCTCGAACCTGGAGCCACCAGCACTGCAGTCCCCTTAGGGTGCTGCTTATCTGGGTGACTCAGTCCCCAAGTCTTTGCCCCCCAGGGCAGATTGCAGCCTCTAAGGGGATGTAAGAAGTAAAGCAAGGGCTTGCCCAGCTCTCCTAAAGCCCTCACTCTGAAACTTACTCCCTTTCCCCACCTTCAAAAGCTCTCGGAACTGAATCAGTTCCCTGAAAAGCAATGATTAGAACGCCAATTTGCTAAATGATCAATTCATCTATTGATTAGTATGCCAAATTTATCAAATTGGATACTTTATACTATTTGATTACTTTATAATTTGACTGGAGTGTTTAGCTGCTTTAACAGAAATATTTTCAATTCAATATAATTGTCTCATTTTTGTTACTAATGATGAAGCATAAAGAAACATTTTGATCATTAGGAATGCTATTTCAGCATTTCCAAATGGAAATTTTTCAGTTCATGCAAATATTTATATAGAACTGTTTTAACTGATGATTACTTTTGATTTTCTTCGCATGCTCTAGAACATAAATTTAAATTTGAGTTCGTTTAAAACTCACTTTGCATGTTTTCAAATTTAAAAGTAAACTTCTAATCTTTTGTATTAAAGATTTAGTTTAAATTTAATTAAAAATTCCGATATATTTCTAATGCTTTTGAATATCAATATATTAAATGTAAATGTCAAATTGCCAGAAATAGAAAATCAAGGCAGAGAAGCAGTTTGAGAAATTGGCAAACGCTATTACAAAGTGCTTGAAGTTTAGAAAAGTGAAAACTGACATTGCAGAACAACAGGCATCAGAAGTGGCTGAAACAGTCGCACTACCTACACAATCTTGATATACAGCATCCGATAGGGAAAAGTTAAAATCTGTTGTTTTTGTACCTATTATCAGAAACAACCTATATTTTGTGACAAAAGTGACATTGTCTCTTTTTGGTAAAGCAGCCATGAGACTAAATAGGTTTTTAAATGCCAATTTTGTTTTTTGCCAATCCTCATGGGTTTTCAGTATTTCTCAGACCATCAATCTACCTTAGTTTATTATTTCCAGCCATTAGTAACCACATTGTAAGGTGAGAAATGGTTGCTCCCACTGCTTCTGAGTTGATTCTCCCCTGACTGTCTGCCTGGCCCTCGGTACATGACGAGTGGGACGTCTCTTCTGCCTGTCCTCACCTCCTTTCCTGTGCTTCGTTTGGGCGTGTGCTCTCCCTTTGTGCCTCCTGCAGATTGCTGGCAAGTCGACATAAAAATCCAATTAACTTTAACTTAAAATAAACTAGCTTGAAAAAGCAGTCAACATAAACAGAATTGGGGATGACATTAATTTATACTTTAAAATTTAATTCCAGATTTTAAACCATCCAAAAAAATATCACAATTAACTGGAAAAATATTCCCAGTTAAAAATTAGAATATGTTGAAGAATTTTTCCTATGATAGACAGAAATTTCATTGGGTAAATATTCCCATTAAAAATCACAACATGTGAGTTTGGTAAATGTACTGAATTGGTCGTTTGGGAAAATGATCTTTCTAAGAATGGCTTCCTGGGAATTAGCTTTCAGCAAATTGGCGTGTAGGGGAATGAGTTTTTTACCGACTGGTCATTCACTGCAATGATTTTCACTGAAATGGTGGATTTCTACCCCTTTCCACTGTCTTCTCTTGAGTTTTCCGGAATCCCCTATTCTACCCCCACCCTGCCCCTGCCCCGAGCTCCATATGAATTTCCAAGTAGCTCAGTTTCTCAGGGGTACAGATTCATCTCAAGAGCATTTAATGGCAAGTCTTTAGGGGGTAGAGGCAATATTCAGGTAGTTTCTTTGGGGCCTTTTGTATGCCAGAAACCCAGGGTTTTACAAGGGTCTAATGATTTGTGTACGGTATTCTTGTTCCCTTTCTGGCTCTGCCTTGAGAAACACGGGATTACAGAATGGAATCCCCCTGGCTGGAGGGGAAAATTAAGGCTCCTAATTTAGTTCTGGAGGTGGAAGTCCTTCAAGATGAGGTTGAAGTTTCTCATCCTCAGCACTATTGACATTTTGGGCCAGGTAATTCTTTATTGTGGGGGTTTTCCTGGGCATTGTAGGATATTTAGCAGAATCTCTGGCCTGTGCCTACTAGCTGCCAGTTGTCCCCTCCAGCTGTGACAATTGAACGTATCCCCAGACATAGCTAACTATTGTCTGGGAGGAAGTAACATCATCTGTGGCTGATACCCTCTGCTTACTCTTCCATCCAATCTAGGACTTCCTTTTCCATTTTACACCATCTACCTCTGAATGCTACAGAGGTTTGAGAACTCACCTTCTCACTCCGGTTTTCCTGGGAGGCAGCTTCCTTGGTGTCAGGGAGAGAGTTTGGGCTTTGGGATGCATTGCCCTGGGGCCAGAGCTTGTCTTAGTAAATCATTAGGTGTGGCCTCAGGCAAACCTCTTAACTCATTTCAACCTGTTTCCTGATGTGTCCTAATCCCTGCTTCGTAGATTTATTGCAAGAAATAAATAGCGATGCATACAGAATGTCTGGCCTTTTGGTGTGCTTGATAACTGTATTCCCTGTATTGGGCTCAAATCCCCTCTCTTTTATTTCCCCTGGCAATGGGGAATGCTCGTGTCCCCCAGTTGTCACATGTTGAAATCCTAATACCCAATGGGATGGTGTCGGGAGGTCTACATTCGGGAGGTGATTAGGTCACGAGGGTGGAGTCCTCCGGAATGAGAGTAATGCTTTTGTAAAAGAGGCCCCAGAGAGCTCCCTTGCTGCTTCTCCCACGTGACACAGCGATGAGAAGCCGGCAGTCTGCAACTCAGAAAAAGAGAAAAAGACCTTCGCTGAAACCTGACCATGCCGCCAACCTTGATCTTGGGCTTCCAGGCTCCAGAACTGTGAGAAATAAATTTCTGTTGTTTACAAGCCATCCATTCAGTGGTATTTTGTTACAGTGGCCAAACTAAGACATCGTCCTTAGCTGTGCTCCTATACCTCAGTGCCATGCAGTCAGTGCTTTGGACCTCGTGGCCGCTGCAAATCTAGCTGTGGAGAGCTGCCATCCCACGCGTAGTCCTTCTTAGCAGACCAAGCTCCATAAACCTTGATTTCTTCTCAGACAGTTCCGCGATGAGAGCATTTCAGTTTAAGGGGAAGTTCATCATTAAGTCTTTGTGAAGCTGGGCAGAAAGAAGATTCAGGGCTGACACCACGAACGGTATAGAGAGGGGCCTCCTCAAAGGCCTTGCTTGCAAATGGTGCTCCTCCAGAGCCTGCAGCCGTCTCGGCAGAAAGGCTGGGTGTTCCCTCAGCCTGTGTCCAGAAAAGGTAGCTGATGAGCCAAACCCCATGAGTATGCTTTTCTGCAGTGACACCCTCGTGCTCAGTGCCCCACAAGGGCCCAGGCTAGGAGACTCAGGTGACACTGTTCTTGGCTTCTCTCCTTCCCCACCAGTTGCCCATTTGAAATTAGCTGCTGACACTTTCCAGGAAGTATACATGAGACACGGTCGCTTGAGCCTGGAGATCTGAGAAGCCACATGACTTCTCTAACAGCCAGCCTTTGCTAAGCAGTTTTAAAAAGAGCATTAGAGTCAGGGAGCCACCAGATAGCCCTCCCAGGGGAATTCCAAACTTCTCCTTCTTGGAGAAGGGGCTGGGCTCACCACATATGCCCCCATATGTAACCCAGCTCAACTGGTCTTGTCAACTTCATGCGTGGAAAATACAGGCCCCAGATTACTGCCTGGGACCTCGGGAGTAATTCTGAGCCAAAGTACTGGGGATCCATCTAGCTGGGACCAAAAATCTCCCCCCTCCCTCCCCGCAGTTGTGAATGACAGGCCCTAGAGGGGAACAGGGGACCTAGGGGATTGGTTTAGTTGAGTTTTATATATTTTGAGAACATTGTCTTGCATGCCAGAGGATGCTTTGTTTCTCCTTGGACTGGGGAAGAGAAATTGCTTCGAAATGGCTCTAGTTTGAGAGGATGGTGTCCCCAGGCCCCACTAGAAACAGGCAGAATCGTGGTTAGTGTTTGGACTTGCATACGAGGCAGTCCTGCCTGCCATGCCCTGGAGCGGGCCAGCCTGTTAGCTAAGGGGATTAGAGCAGGTTGTTTAAACACGGGGTTGCTGCGTCTGGCCTGAGGCTCTGCACAGTTCACTCCTAGACAATCTCTTGATTTATGAGCCTAAATCTCTTTGAGCGCTATTGTGAATCACCAGTTCCCCTCCCTTGCAAGGTTCTGAAGATAAGAAAGAGTTCCAAATGGGAGGCTTTCCTGGACCCAGGGAAGGAGAGCAGGACTCTATTTTCTAAGTCCTTGGAAAAACTAAGCTGATTTCTGGACATCTCTGGCAAGCTTTAGACATGCAAGGAGGAAGAGCCATTTTAAAGAGTCCTTGGCTAAAGAATGTGCGTCTGGGTTCTCTCATTCAGTCTCCTGCCACAGCTATGAGGCTGTAACCAAACTCATTCTCAAGAGCCACATGCGTTGGGTTTCGAGGGTCTTGAGTCAAGATCGGCTTCCATTTCATCACCTCAGAGAAAGTCAGAGAGCTAAAAGAACTCCGAGGCCCGTCGGTTCAAGGCGGCCGTTCTAAAGTTAAATAACCTGAGTTTTAGAGAAGTGACATGGCTTGCCTAAAGCTGTACACCAATCAGTTAGTGTCAAAAGTCTGGCCCGTGATACAGCCTTTCCTCCTGGTTCCAACCGCGTTAGCAGAGTCCCACCATGTTGCCAGGTCCACCAGACCTGTGTTTGCTGAGGGACTTCCGATTGTTTTGTGAATTTGCCTTGTTTCTTTTCTAAATAGCTACTCTTCCTCTGGATGGGAATAGTGAGCCGTGAAGAATAGTAGCCTCTAAATGTTCCCTTTCTCTTCTCTTCCCATCTCTTCCCTTCCTGCATTTAAAAAAAATTAAGGCAATGTTTTAAGAGAAGTTTTAGGGTTTCAACAAAATTAGTGGGTACAGAGATTTCCCATACTTCCTGCCCCCACACAGGCATAGCCTCCCCCACGATCAGCATCCCTTGCAGGAACAGCACATTTTTAACTGAAGATAGACCTGTAATAATCGCTGACAGCCTGAGTTTACCTTCAGGTTCACTTTTGGTGGCGTACGTTCTCTGGGTTTGGACAAAAGCATGATGGAGCGTTTCCGTCATTACAACATACAGGGTATTTTTACCGCCCTAAAATTGTTCTGTGCTCTGCCTATTCATCTCTTCACTCCCATGCTTGGCAACCACTGTTATTTTTATTGTCCCCGTAGTTTTGCCTTTTCTAGAATATCATATATGTTGGACATCCATATATACAGTATGCAGCCTTTTCAGATTAGCTTTTTCACTTAGTAATATGCATTTAAGTTTCCTCTGGGTCTTTTCATGGCTCGATAGCTTGTTTCTTTTTAGCAGCAGATAATATTCCATTCTCTGGATAAACCTGCAGCTCATTTGCCCGCTCACTTACTGAAGGACATCTTGGTTACTTCCAAGTTTTGGCAATTACAAAGCTGCTATAAATATCTGTTGATAGCAAGTGATAACATATTTCAGGTTTTTGTGTGGACCTGTTTTCAACTTGAATACCAAGGAAAGCGATTGCTGAAACATATGATAAGAGTATGTTTTGTTTCTTAGTCAACATTTCCAAACTGTCTTCCAAAGTGGCTGTTCCATTTGGATTTCCCACCAGCAGTGTGTGAGAGTCCCTGTTGTCCCACAACCTCATCAGCATTTTGGTGTTGTCAGTGTTTTGGGTTTTGGCTATTTTTATAGGCATGTAGTAGTATCTCACTGTTGTTTTAATTTGCAGTTCCGTGATGACATATGATGTTGAGCATCTTTTTGCCTGATTAGTTGGCACTAATTTATCTTCTCTGATGAGGTATCTGTTAAGGTCTTTGGCCCACTTTTATTTTTAAAAAATATTATTTATTTTTTATTTATTTGAGAGAGGGGGAAAACATCGATGAGCGAGAGAAATATCCATCAGTAGGCTCTCGAATGCCCCCAACCAGGGCCCTGGCCCACACCTAGGCATGTGTCCTGACCAGGAATTGAACCAGCAACCTTCAGCCTGTGGGAAGACACCCAACCCACTGAGCTACACCAGTCGGAGCTTTTGGCCCATTTTTATTTATTTATTTGCAGTGCAAATGTTGCCATATCTTTATTTTTATTTTTTATTGTTGTTCAAGTACAGTTGCCTTTTTTTCTCCCCACTATTTAGCCTGGCTAAAAGTCTGGCTTTTCTTTTAATTCTCTTGATTCTGTCTTTTACAAAGCAGAAGTTTTCCGTTTTAACAAAGTCCAGCTTACCAGGTATTTTTCTTTATTATGGTTTGTGGCTTTGGTGCTGTGTCATTGCCATACCCAAGGTCAACTCGGTTCTCTCTTTCATTATCTTTTAGGAGTTGTATAGTTTTGTGTTTTACACTTAGGTCTGTGATCCATTTTGAGTCAATGTTTGTAAAGGGTGTAAGGTCTGTGTTTTTATTCATTTTTCAGTATGGTTGCCCTGATGTTGAAGAGATGGTTATTGCTCTGTTGTACTGTCTTTGCTCCAATGTCCAATATCAGGTGACTGTGTTTGTGGGGGGTCCTTTTACTTTACTAATATTTAGTGAATATTTCATTGCTCAGTAACAGTCACTGGATATTTACTGAGTCTCATCTATGTGCTAGCAATGATGTTAAGAGCCCTGATGCTAATTTCACTTTTAATCCTCAAAGTAACTCTAAAGAGTAGCTACTCTTTGTAGCTACATTTTACAGACAAGGACACAGAGACTTGAAATGACTTAACTGCCCTGTTAGCCCAGTGTGATTTGGATTTGGGTCTTAACTCTGCCGTTGTTTTGCTAGTGCTTGAATTGATAATGTGATATTGACCATCCTGTTATGCTAGATGGCATACTCATTTCAAACTAGTGTATCTCTAGTTCACATTAGCTCAAAGTCATGAATACACTTAAATGCTTTTTACCATGTGGCCGCTTTTAGGCCGGCTTGTGATATTTTACATTGTCTACATTATTCCTCTTTTCAAGTTAGCATGCCCCTCAGCAACTGAGCCCATCAGTATTTCTTCAGGGCACGAATTACTTTGGGCAATGTGAAACTATCAGAATTGCTGACTCTGAGGTTAGATGAAACACATTAACCATACTACTGACAAAGATGGAATAATGTTTCTCCTTCTTATCTTCTTCTAATTCAAAAAGGCATGTTCTAAAAGCCATGAATCTTGATGGGTCAAACATTACCAGGATTGTGGTATAAGATGGCCACTCTGGATACCAAACCTGGAGACATTAAGGGAAGAACTGAGGCCAAAAATGTGGTCCATGGTCACAAGAAGTTTGACATTCCAGATGCTTTCAGACATGGCCCCTGCCCACTTCTCCAATGACAAGAATCTTCTGCTGAGTCCCTAGACACATCATTCGTCATGGAATCATTTAATCACTGACTGTTTTCTGGATATATTTCTTAGGCTCTTAAAGGCCTTTATATCACTATGTGTTCTTCAAGGCTTGGTCAAATATCACCGTCCCTGTGAAACTTTTTCTGCATCTCTAGTTAGAAGAAATCTCCCCTCCAATGAGTTCCTCCTCTAACTTCTTGTCTTACTTGGCACATTCTAGTTGGTAAAGTAGCTATTTACTGACACAGCTTAGCTTAGCTGAGCTTAGAAATGAGAAACCAATGAGTGATTCTAAGAGGACAATAAGGGCCAGATTGGCCTTTGACTTTTGTCCTGCTTTTCTGTGCAAAGTGGTTGGCCAGGGTGAGTTGGACAGTGAGATTAGAAGAGCGTTCCTGACCTCTGGAATGAAACTGGATTGGTAGAGATGGAGACAACAGACGTAGATGAGGGAGCTCTGCAATATTTTTGGGTCCTTAGGGAGCTATGTGAGTCTGTTTTTTCTGGCCTCTGGCTTCCCAATTCTTTCTCTAGGGATATATTCCAATTCAACGTTTCTTCCTCTTTTCTCTGACATTCTACCTAACTACATGTGTGCACATGTGTGCATGTTTGTATATTGTGTGTGCACACACGTTTGCTTGCATGCACGTGTTTGTAGTGACCTGCTGTTGTCACCATTGCAGCCAGTGTTCCGGACACAGATGCTGAGAGATAAAATGCCGACAAGGGACAGTTGGATGCAGTTTTAGAATGAATAAGGCTGGAGATTGGACGCTGATAAAGGAAGTCTATCTCTGCTTGGCTTCCTGAATATCATCAGAGTGGTGGGAACCCATATGCAGGTGACTGAAGGGGCAGACTCGTCTCCTGACCTTGACAGCTTGAAGAATAGGAGGATCTCTCCACCCACTCGATACTTGCATCTCTTTATAATGGGTGAGAACAATTTTGATGTGAGGTTAAGGGCATTGCCAACATGACCTCTGGAAGGCCCCTCTGAGACGCATCATCTGTGATACTATCTCTCTAGCTGTTATGAATGTGGAGTATGGGTCATGATTTTAGCCACATGAAACCTGAGAACACTACATAAATTCACGTTATTGAGCAAGAATAGTTATAGAGACCTTGTATGTTTTCATGTTTGCTCTTGCAATTCCTCTGTTTCTTCCCTACTTTGGTTTATTTAATATGATCTCCTCTAGGAATAGAGATATTTCATGGATGCGGATTGGGGTTCAAGATAGGACCCTGAGCCCAGAAAAGCATGGAGAAGATGAAAGGAGGTCACAGAGGTGGCTTCTCTCTGAGCTTCATGAAGACTGTGCGTGCTCGAAAGGGAAACCAAACAGAGACACGTGACACCTCCCGACTGAGCCCTCATGTCTGGAGGGGCTGCAAATTGAATTAACAGAGACCTCAATTCTCTTTAAACTAGCCAGCGAAGCAAGATTATATTTACATTTTGCCAAGGCTCAGTTAACGCAGAACTAATTTTCTTTGATATGCTGAGGCCTGAGTTGTACGATGCAAGTTAATTTCATTTGTGTACATAAAATGGGGAGAGGAGCCAAAGATGGTAAGAGGGATGGAGTCTAAAGCTTATTCAGTAGCAACAGAAAGTCACCTAAAGATATCCTTCCAATATGAGAAAACTGGCATCCAGACAAGTTAAGTGACTTGTCCAAGGCCACACAGGGTGTTAGTGGCAAAACTGGCCTGGAAGCCAAGGGACCAGGCTCTAATAAGGCTTTATTAGTAATCTTGAAAGTTAATTTTCTTATGGTCAAAACAGCATGAAGAATTCGTTTAGTCAATAAAGACTTCCAGTTACAATAGGAGAGTACACTGCCAGGTCCAACACAGTCAACTCCAGACCACATCATGCTGGAACAAAGAATCAGGTAGAAGACATGGAAAAGAAGGGAGGGATCTGGGGGCCTTGGCGGGGCAGAACCACAGATAAAATAACCCCAGAAAGAGGAGTTAACACTTGAGTGAAAAGTAACAAGAACAACTCTGAGACAAGTTAGCTGAAAAGGCTGGTTTCTGGGGAATTGAATGGAAGGGCTCACAGTGCATGGGTCAGGGCTGGCAGGGCTGGAACTGGAGGAGAGGGGGCCCCATGGCAGGGGTGCTCTGGGAAGCTGGTCAGTGAAGGGAAACAAGGAAGTGAGTGTGTTCTGCCGAACAAAGTGAATCTCAGAAGTCAGAAGATACATGGATCCCTCCCCACCGAAAGTGCCATCCCTGAAAGAATAGTACATTTTTCTGTACCAACAGAAGAGGGTGCTCTTGAACCAAGAAACATTGCCAGTCGCCCAAATGCCGTAATTGTGCCTACAGGCAATTGTACATAAACACGTAAAAAGGAATGGAAAATGGCAGACAATATCCATACAAGGCCACTAGAAAAACAAAATATGAGAACCCAAACATTTTAGCAGATGTAAAGGCTCCTATCAACATCAAACATGAACCAGAAGGAAACCTTCACACCCAAACTGAATCAATATCCTAAAAACGAGCATTTGAAAATAGGAAACAAAAACTTAAATCAGGAGTTCCAAGTTTAAAACAGAAATAGATTTAAAAAGAGAGTGAAATAAGAGTTGAATGAACTTGGGGAAAAAATGGAAGAAAAAGACAAAATCGTCTTAAAGATAAATGCCTTTTGCAAAAGCATTTGCAAAAAAGAAATGATAAGGTACTTGTAGAACAATGGGTTTGACTGAAAATGTAGGAGACATTCTGAACTGTCCAAAAAAGAGCCAAGAGGGTGAAAAATAAATAAGGAATGAAGCACCAAAGATCAGAGAGAAAATAATTGATAGAAGAGTCTGGAAAAGACTAGCCTCAAAATGAGAAATAATTAGTATTTTAAGCTATAAGTTAAGAAACTTTCTAAAATTAAAAGAGGACCTGAAACGGCATTTTAAAAGGGCCCACAGTTTTCTGGGAAAATGAATCTGGAATGATGAAATACAAAACATATGTTGGGAAAATATTAGACTTTAAAGATAAAGAAAACAATTCTGTAAGTTTCCAGGCAAAAAGACTGACTCACTTACATAAGAAAGAAAATCAAGTAAGGATCAGACTTATATTAAAT
>PVKM010035368.1:0-15222 GCA_004027735.1 Carollia perspicillata | reverse complement strand
GTTGGCTGACCGAGGACACACATTTGCGCGCAGATAAACTAGGCAAGAGCAAGCAGTGAGACGGACCACACAGCCCAGGGCCCCAGCGATGGGCAATAAAGCCTAAGAACACCGATTGAAAAGGTGCCGGGAGAGGCTCCCAGCCTCACAGGAGAGGTCACTGGGGAGATCTGCAGGGTCCCAGAGCGTGCATAGACCCACCCACCTGGGAACCAGTGCCAGGGGGGCCCAGTTTTCATGTGGGAGGCAGCAGAGGGGACGCAAATCCAAGAGAGCAAGGAACAGGCGCCATTGTTCCCTCTCTGACCCCGCCCCCACAGACAGCATCACAACCCAGCGACTAGGTTGCCCCGCCCTGGTGAACACCTAAGGCTCCGCCACCCATAGGAAACAGGTGCCACCTGACCAAAAAGGAGTCAAACAGAAGAAAAGCTCAGAGCCCCAGAGCCAATACTTTTAAGTGACCAAGAGATAGCCAACCTATCAGATGCACAGTTCAAAACGCTGGTGATCAGGACGCTCACAGAACTAGATGACTTTGGTTGCAAATTAGATGAGCAAATGAAACACCATTTCCCACCTATCAGACTGGCAAACGTAAAAGTTTTCAGGACACAGAGTGATGAAGCTGTAGAAAACAGACATGCTCACACACTGATAGTTCGAGCAGGAAATGTTACAATTCCAGTGAGGGGGGAATCTAATAAAGTGCAAATGCACTCACTCCAGCAATTACACTTTCAGGAATGTATCCTACATATTCTTCCATAAATATAAAACAAATGTCTGCGTAAGGCTATTCATTCTGATAGTATTTGTAATAGCAAACACTGGGAAACAACCTAAATTTCCATCCTGAAGAATCTGCTTGAATGAATTGTGATACATTCACACAATGGTAGACTTATCATAAGTAGTTAGGAAGTTCACTACGAGATAATTTGTAATAACTTCCATGATATAAAGTTCTTTTTAAAGCTAGCTGACAAGCATTTGTAAGAAAGAGTGAGAAAAGTAGTGTCTATCAACATAAATTTCTACTTTCGCAAACATAGGAAAATTAAACCCTTTTAAAACTTTTCATTTTTCAATTACCGATGATACACAATATCGTATTAGTTTCAGGTGTACAACATAGTGATTTAGACATTTATGTAACTTACAAAGTGATCAGCCTCATAAGTCTAGTACCCATCTGAAACCACAGAGCTATTAAAATAGTGTTGACTATGTTCTCTACGATGTGCTTTACATCCCTGTGACTGTCTATAATTGGCTGCTTAATCCCTTCACCTTTTTCATCCATCCCACCAAACCCCCTCCTATCAGGGGACATTATACCCTTTAGGTCCATCCATGTTATCACAAATGGTAAGATTCATTTTTTTGTGGCTGAGTATGTGTGCCCCACACTTTATCCCATTCGTGTATCCATGGACACTTAGGTTGCTTCATATCTTGGCTGTTGATGGGATTGTAAATTGGTGCAGCCACTATAGAAAACAGTATAGAAGTTCTTGAAAAAATTAAAAATAGAACTACCATATGACCCAGCAATTCCACTTCTGCATATCTATCTGAAGAAATCCAAAACACTAATTTGAAAAGATATATGCACACCTATGTTCATTGCAGCATTATTTACAATAGCCAAGATATGAAAGAAACTCATTTTTAAGTGACCTTTATGTAGTGGAGTTAGGGATGGAGGTAAAACTTCTCTGAATATATCTTGTTTATATAGTTTTGACTTTTAAATAATGTATGAACCTAGGGTTAAAAAATAGTATCTTCTCCCTAGTTTTGTTGACTGAAAAAACCTACAAATAACAGCACCCAAGGATCATTTCTTTATCTTTTTAAAGATTTTATTTTTTTTATTTTTAGAGACAGAGGAAGGAAGGGAGTGGGAGAGAAACACCAAAGTGAGAGAAAAACATTGATTGCCTGCAGTGTGTACCCCCTCTATACGGGCCCCATCCAGAGACGGAACCTGCAACCTAAGCACGTACCCTGACCAGACATCGAACCAGCGACCTTCCACTTTGTGGGACAACACCCAACCAACTGAGACAGACTGGTCAGGGCCAATGAGCATTTCTAATGCTCAGATCTTGGTCTCCCAGTAACTGTCAAAGAAAATAGGACTCTAGGAGAAAGGCTAATGCCAGGTCTGTGACGGGGAAAGAACATCTTTCCCTGTTCTTTCCAGAAAGTAAGAACTTTCTTCTGGAAAGGCTCCAAGAAGAAATGTGGTCATGTCCAAAGGAGGCAGAACTGATATAACAACCTCCTACCTGCCAAATTTGGTATCAAACATAACAGCATCCAAAATAACAATAATGCCAGGGGATTATAACACATGGATTTGTTAAAAACACTTGAGCCCACCTCTGGGTGGTGTGGCTCAGTGGATTGAGTGCCAGCCTGCAAACCAAAGGGTTGCAGGTTCTATTCCCAGTCAGGGCACATGCCTGGGTTGTGGGCCAGGTCCCCAGGAGGGGGTACGCAAGAAGCCACCACACATTGATGTTCCTCTCCCTCTCTTCTTCCCTCCCTTCCTCTCTCTAAAAATGAATGAATGAATACATAAATAAAAATACTTGAGCCCACAATGATATGAAAAAGGGGATGGGGTGGCAAGTAAAAATCTTTCTTCATAAAAGAATACCTACTAAGGAATGCTGAAGAAATAATAAAATTAGAAAATTGCTCTTTTGCCCTGGCTGGTGTGGCTCAGTGGATTGAATGCCGGCCTTTGAAAACAAAGGGTTGCTGGTTCAATTCCCTGTCAGGGCACACGCCTGGGTTGCAGGCCAGGTCCCCATTTCAGGGTGAACAAGAGGCAACTGATTGATATTTCCCTCCTTCTCTTTCTCCCTCACTTCTCCTGTCTCTGAAAATAAATAAATAAAAATCTTAAAAAAAAGAAAATTGCTCTTTTGCAATAGCCAATTTAACAATCCACTCAGGCAAGGATCATTAACAGATGATAAAGTCAGTGAATGAATGCTTGTTGGAAATAATTTTCATTCCATGGTTTACTTATTAACTGTAAAGAGGAGAACGCAGCTTTACAGTGTAGTTGCTGGTGGTCACCATCTTAACCCAGTGACTGAACCTAGCACGGGCAACAGTAGAACAATCTAGCATCAGTGCCTTCTGAAAGGAGCCAGTGAGAAGTACACTATACCACCCGTGTAGAACTCTTGCCAAAAACCACTTAGCCTGAATCTAATCATATGGAAACCATCAGAAAAATCCAAATTTGGAATATTCGATCAGAAAATTAGCCTGAACTCTTCAAAAAATTCAATGTCATGGGGAAAAAAAGCAGAGATGAGTGCTTCATTCTGGATTATGAGAGACTGAAGAGGCTTAACCAACTGCAAGTCAAGAACATTTATTGAATTCTCAATCAAGAAATAAAATCTAAAATACACATTTTGGGGACCATTTCAAATGGTTCCGTATGTGTGTGTGTGTGTGTGTGTGTGTGTGTGTGTGTGTGTGTGTGGAAAGAGAGATCTAATAGGATTAAATATTAATATTAGTGAATCTAGGTGAAGGGGCCCTGGCTGGGTGGTTCCATTGCCTGGTGCATTGGCCATACACCAGAAGGTTGTGGGTTCAATCCCTGGTCAGGGCACATGCCTGGGTTGCAGGTGTGATCCCTGGTTGGGACCCATATGGGAGGCAACCGATCAATGTTTCTCTCTCTCTCTCTCCCCAACCCCCACCCTGACGCACCCCTTCCTCTCTCTGTAAAATCAATGAAAAATATCCTCAGGTGAGGATTAAAAAGAGAAAATATAGGTGCAGCAAACAGCAGCTATTTACTATACTTTTTTTCAACTATTTTTATGTTTGAATCAAATAGAACTATTATTCAGACAGCTCAAACTGTGTACAAATGACCAACACAAGTCATTTAATATATTTTACATATATTTTATATATTTTACATATGTATATATATAATATTTTAGTTAAAATGTTATTTGGTCCTCATTTTTCTTGCACTAAGGAGTTCTGTTTTATCTTTTCATTGGTAACCTCATGACTGATAATTATTAATAAATAGTGAAGTGTTACATTTTACTCCACTAAAAAACCTTAAACCCAGACATAGGAGACAATTTAGCTCAGCAATAGGTTATGAAACCCTGAGAGACAAAGAATGCAGAAGTGGTCTCAAGGAGGAAAGAAAGAGAAAGCAGGGCTCCAATCCAGAAAAAAAATGCAAGACAAATACAGCAGAGATAGGAAATTGACTGATTCAACAATGGTGTCAGGCACTGTTCTAGGTACTGGGGATAAAGCAGTGGTGAGTTACATTGCGGTGAGCGAAATAAACAAGAATCCCTGCCTTTCTTTATTCTAGAGGAAATGGCGTTTATTATGTGGCAGGCACTGCTCTAGGGACGTTACATACACACATATTAACTCCACCCCAGCAACCTATGGAATCGGTGCTACTCTTACCCCACGTCTCAGATGCATAAACTAAGTGAAAAGGCCAGTATGCTGCCAACAGTCACGCAGCTAACATGTGGCAGAGGAAGAAATCAAATCCAGGGAGTTTGGCTTCACCACTTACACTCTCAAATTCTGCACTATATCACATAAAGGAAGGAAGGAACCACAAAAAAAAGAGAGAGAGAGAAGAAAGAGAAAAGGCAAAAGAGACACAAAGCATGCTCAGAGGAAAGGATAGCTATCAGGAGTATTAAACTAAAGAGCTAACTTCCATACATTTCTTAATGAATTTATAAGCACTGAAATCAAGAAAATAATATAAGATTGTCCTTACTATGAAAGTTGAGAAAGAGGGGGATGTTGAGAGAGACAGTGCGGTTGTCGATGACCAGCTCAACCTACTGTACCATTTGGGCCATGCCTTGCCCTTGAGGGGTGAATTATGAAGTCTGTGTAAGAGATAAAGAAATTCATTACTAGCAGTTTCTTTGAGATTCATGGACATTCCAGATCAACTGGTTTGCAAACTTGCTAAACAAGAGACTCAGTATTTTCCGCCCACTCTTTTTGGTTGATGTAACGTCCTAGCTATGTGGGACTGAAGTCTCTCTGGATGTAAAGTATTATTGAGGATTTCCACACCTGCATACCCCTAACCTGCTCACATGCACATTGATTAAAATAATAATGAATTGGGGAGAAACACTGTTTTGCCCCTTAAAAGTTTTAAGTATAACCTAATCAAGATTGGGCATTAAATCATGACTTTTATTTTACTAACCCAAGTAATTCTTTTATGTAACATATTTAATAAATATAATACACCCATGTTGAGTCAAAGATAAAATTATCTCTGGAAAACATTACATGCTCCTGTTGAACTTTTGTTCATGCTCAGGATGGATGGAGGGTAAAGAACAGGTTCTTTATTATCACTAAATGCTGACTTAATTACTAATGAGCCATTTCCTGTTTAATAAGTTGCTTACTCATACACAATGAGAGAGCTCGGTCTTATATCCTAATCTCTGACGGGAAAGAATGATGATGAATATACTTTAAAGCTTTGGATAATGCAGACAGCTGCACTGAATTACAATTTTTTTAAAGATTTTAGTTATTTATTTTTCAAGAGGGGAAGTGAGGGAGAAAGAGAGGGAGAGAAACATCAACGTGTGATTGCCTCATGCGCGTCCCCCACTGGCAACCCTGCCCACAACCCAGGCATGGGTCCTAGGCTGGGAATTGAACCAATGACCCTTTGGCTTACAGGCCGGTACTCAAATCCACTGAGCCACACCAGCCAGGGCTGAATTACAGTTCTGAAACCTCACTTAAGCAGCTACTTCTCAGAGTGCTACATGAGTCATACATTGCAGTTTGGGAGTAGAAAAATAAATTTTTCTCCCACCTTTATAAGTTCTCCTGATGGGAATAATAACCAAATTAACCTGGTGCAGATTAACAGGAGAAAATGTCCCAATTTATTTACATGTGTGCATATGGAGTCTGTAAGAATATGAGCCCCCAGGACACATGGGCAGTTGAAGCCTCTGTGACATTCTGAGGTCAGGAGAGGGAGGTAGGAGCCAGGATTTCAAAGCGAAAGCAGGCAGTGCGCAGGTAGACGAGAAAGTACAGACAAGGGATGAACAAATTCTTGCTGGTCCACCCAGAACGGGTGGGCACACAGGGGCATCCGACAAACAGGCGGGGTTTCTGTATGCTAGGTGAGTATGCCAACGCGAACAGCTCCCCTCCTTTAAGCAGAGATTCCTTTAGGCAGGCAAATTTCTTACTGCGTCTTCTGTTTCTTAAAAATAACCAGCTTAAAACAACCAGTGTCCCAAAAGGCATATTTGGGAGTGGCAACCTCTGTGCCCCATCACGGTTAACTGGCAACCCTAGTATTCTTTGTCTTTAAACCCAATACCACACAGCTTCCAACCGGAGTACCTACCCAAATCAGTACAGATACATTTCCACGTATCCCACGAAGCTTTTTTAACTATACTAGCTCTCACCGCTTTTCTTCCCTTCACTAGCTTTCTGCACTTTAACTTCTTTTTTACTGATTGTGGTGCCTAATATATAAACACATTATTCTTAACTTTTCTCCCTAGCATTATAGCCTTAAAGATAATCTACTTCAATGGTTCTCCTATTTGGTGGCCCGTTGGAATCATCTGGGAAGCAATTTATAAACTTGCCAGCGCCCCAAGCTGCCTTCCAAGCCAAGTGAATCAAAATCTCTTAGAACGGCCCTGGCCGGGGAGCTCGCTTGGTTAGAGCGTCCTCCCGATTTGCTCTTCGGTCGGGGCACATGTAAGAGTCAGCCAGCGAATGCATAAATAAGTGGAACAAGAAGTTGATATTTCTCTCCCCACGCCGCCTCTTTAAAAAAATCAATAAATGAAAAAAAATCTCTTAGAGTGGGCCAGATAATACTTTTAAAAAATATGCTCTCCAGGCGATTCCAATGCAATCAAGTTTGAAAAGTGATGAGGCAATTCAATCTCATTGAAATTAGAAAATGTGACTGTTTCATGTCTATTAGTTTTGTCTCCCCAATGTGATTTTCAATTCCTAGACACAGAAATTCTTGCCTTTACTTATGACATAGCATTCTTACTATGTTAGCAAGAATAACATAGTTGTTTGTGGCAAATGCATATCTAGCAAATGCATATCTAGCAAACAACAAATAAGCTCTATTATCTAGTGATCCATTAATCCTTTCAGGTGGGGTGGCTTCAAAAATAAAATTCTCCTGCCTGCACCTTCCCCACTCAGTAGACTGATTTATTTGAATCAGTAGAGGGCTGAGCTTCACGAACGGCCACCCCCGAGAACCACCGCTGACCTACTTCCTGTAAAAATGATGTGTGCGTGACCACAACGCTCCATGAAATGACAGGCTCGCTCCTTGCTAAAGATGGAAGACATTATCTGAACAAATTTATTTACCAACAAATACAACAGGAGCAAGTGAGCCTCAGAGTAGCCTTTGCTGAAAGACAATTCTGTTGCCAAAGGCACGGTCTCTTAACCTGCCAGCGTACCAAGGACCCTCTAAAACAGTGTCGTGGTAACTTTCAAACCAGATACAGGAACACAAACTGTCACCAACATGATGAATAGAAAAGTTCTTTATCAGTCCGTTTTCCACAACCCTTTGCATTTCCTAAGTTTTAAAAGCGAACGCCTACTAATGTGTTAATTTATTTGATTGATGTGTTGATTCAATAGATGTATTGACTCATTTCTCACTGCCAGAGTCACCTCAACTGGTGTGCAGCCCAACAACTGCACATCTATCCTGGCCGCAGCTTATCCCCTCACTTTCCACCCCACCCTCCCCCTGCCCCAGCGTATATTCCCACTTTATTTCAGGGCATGGCATTATATGCTTCCCAGATTAACAAATTTTAAATCCTAGCAGCCAGAGCAGCAGGAACACACCTGCACTAAAAATTGGGTTTGACGTATTTATCCTGCTTCAGCAAGTAAGAATGTACCCTTAAGAAATTATGGGGCATTTCATGAAGTGGAGTCGGGAGGGGCTTCTCATAGGATTTAGACTTACATTAAATGATTCCAAGGAAGCAGGAGCTAGTGCTTGATTAGATCTTGTCAAGAAATGGGACAACTCAGAGAAACGGTCGGTGCCTTGGCATTTTTGTTATCAAGGGAATGGAAGCAGGAAGAGATTAGCGGTATCACTGGCCAGGCAGCCAGGGTCACTTAGCCAGAAGAGGGGGAGGTTTCGTCTTTGTTATGGTTTTGTAGTGACCTCGTCTCTGGTCACAGAGTGCCCTTTACACGGACATTGTTTATATTATGTGAGTGTGGAGTACGTGAAGTCGGTACCCACAAGGCCTGGCTGCCAGCAGGGCTGTTCTGTTGTTGGCTTTCGCAAGTAAAAAATTGTTCGTGAGGCCAGCTTTTCAGGTCAACTACAAAATAAAGCCAGAGGCACGCAAGTGAAGGGTAACCCTTCTAAAGGCAAAGGCGCTAAAATAACAGAATGATACTCTAGTAGAGGAATTTACATGAAGGTCTGGACCTAACAGGAAAAGCGAGAGGGCCAGGTCCTGGGGAGGCTGTGCTGCCAACGGCAGGCTTCTTTTGACGCTGCCAGGGCACAATGTCTCCCTTGACTTTTCAGACTCCAGGGTCGTAAACTATTTTACTGTCCCTCACTGGCCTGAAACTATAACAGGCAATCCAGAGAGAAAGCAACTGGGGCCGTGTTAGCACCGTTTATCAGTCTTTCGGGCAGACACCACCATCCTGGAGGCAAGCTACCTGTTTCTCTGGTTTATATCCTTTTTAGACTTTGTCTCATTGAAGTTGAGTTTATTTAGCATTTCCTCTTCATGTTCTTTCATGCATTTACACACAGCTTCTTGACGTCTAGAAATTTGGATGCTATATGATGGGTGAATGTGTCTCATTTCTCAACAAATAGATGTTTCCCATCCTCCAACAGTGAAATATTGAATAGCGAAATATTGCGCAAGTGCAATAAATCTTGTGGTTTATATTAGACTTCCCTCAGAAAACAGACCTCTTCATTGGAAAGTCCCCAATATCCCTGTAAGGAAGGAAAGTAAAGTGTTCTTAGAGACATTCGAGAGCAGCAAAAAAAGGCCTAGAGATTACCCATGCAGATTTCGGTGATGTTTCTCATGATGTTGTCCAGGGACTACTACCTTCAGGATTACTGAGGGTCTGGATACAACTCCATGTGCTAAGCCCTGCCCCAAACCTGTAAGAACAGAACCTGGAAGTAGGCTAGGGCATTCATCTGCAGGTGATTTGCATGTATATTAAAGTTAATTTATTGTCTCCTATATTTGGACAGAGAATTTGATGTACCACTACATAAAAAGAAGAAAACTTCAAGAGGACAAGCAACTTGCTTTGTTCCCCGGGATGCCCCCACCACCTAGAAGAAGGCGGTTGACATTTAGCACACACTCAGTGATTACTGGTGACGTAAATAAATAAACAGGAAAGAACATGAAGTCATAGGCTTAAAATAGGAAAGTAATTTTTTAATTTTTTAAAATTTTAAACTGATTTTAGACAGAGAGAGAGAAACACTGACTTGTTGTTCCACTTATTTATGCACTCATTGGTTGATTCTGATAGGTGCCCCCACCAGGGATGAAAGCTGCAACCTCGGTGTATTGGAGGAGGCTCTAACCTACTGAGCGACCCAGCCAGAACCGAAACAAGAAGGTCATTTAAAATAGGAACAAGCATTTAAACAGTAGAATTCTGGCTCCACTGTTTATCAGTGCTTGACCTTGGACAAATACTTAAACCTCCCTGTTCTCCGAAGTTCTTAAGGAGACTACTACTTCCTTAGTTTGTTGTAAAGAACAAACGAGTCTGAGTATATAGAGTGCTTAGAACAGTCCTGGTCCGAGACACTGAAAAACTTGACCGAGTTGTGACTTAGCAGAAGCCAGCCCAAGGTCAGGCATCTCAGCAGCCAGACCTGACCCAAGTTTTCTCACTCCAACCACACTTGTTGTTGTCGTTGTCGTTCTACAACTTGGCAGACATCAGGGAGTCCTCTCTTTCCGGATGTCTCTTTCAGCATTCTACTTGATTTTTCATATATGAACACCCATTTCTACCACTGCAGTCATCTTTATAAGCAGACAGGAAAACTAGGCATTTTCTAACAAAACAAGCACCTGTGGCCATGAACGGACTGGAAATTACAAACTAAGCCCCCCTTTTCCTTTTAGCTGGCTTCCCCCATTAACCTCCGGCCAAGGTTAGTGCGGCAGACGGAGGGCCCGGCCGTGCGGGGATGCCAAAAGCCTCCGCGGGGATACGTACATTTTTAAGCCCCGGAGTTAGAGTGGGGAGACTGGAGGGAGAGAGGGGGAATTTCAAAAACGACGTGAACACAAAATTTGAAATCCTAAAGTTCACTTGGCATTCTGTGTTTGTTTTGTTTCCATTTGATCTCATCAAGGCCCTTCCCGGGATAAACGTTGATTGTAATCCAAGTGGACACAGGCGTGGCCACCGCATTCCAAAGGAGGAACAACAAACAAAAGCCCCTTTCTCAAAGCCTTCAACTTTCCCAGTCTGGTCCTTTCATCTATATTCGATTATCTGGCCGGCGCCGTGGGGGTGGATTCGAAGTGAACACGCAACCCTTTTTCTGAACAATTTGATGAAGTCAAGTAATCAGGCAGAGTAAGCTTCCTCCTGCCTTCCCGTGCGTCCTATTGCCCTTTGTCGGGCAATTCAAAGGTGCGCAGTAGGAGGGGGTGGTGCGTCTCGGCTCCGGGGACACTCGGAAAGTGGAAAGCAGGATCGGGTTGGGCAGTAAGAGGAAAGAGAATCAGAAATACGGCGGAGGCATCAAGGTCACAGGCCGGGGCTTGAGCGATCGAGGGTGTCCGGCCTTCTGTTCTGCGGTGGCTAAAAGTCGGGGTGGAAGGCGAGAGGCAAGGGCCGGGCGAGGGGCGGGGTTCTGCCCCCAGTGGCCGGGGCCGGTTGCTGCCTCTGCCCGGCAGGCGGGGCGCTTGGGGGCGCGCGACCACACCTGGGGCTGCGCGTCCCGCGCTTTCCGGAGCTGGGCCGGAGTTTGCTGCGGGAACCCGTAAAGGAACCAACGAATGAATGACCCCCCTACCAGCATGGGGGCCTCGGGTCTCCGCGGAGCCACGCACCGCGCGGGCTGCCCTCGCAGCGTGGGGCAAGCAGGGTCCGTTCCGCCCGAGGTGGGGCGCGGCCCCCCACTGCCCGCGGGCGCCCCGAATCCCGGGGCAAGCGGAAGCCCAGGAGGCGGCCACGAGGACTGCGGGGCCGGGCAGAATCTCGACTCCTCGTCCTGGGTAAGAGAGAAGGTGCTCTTCCTTCTTCACCCAGAGAGAGGGCTGGGAACTCACGTGGATCCTGCGCGGCTAGAGGCGGCCGGTGGGGAGGACGGTTCCCAGGCGGGCGGAGACGGCCCGGAAAGCCCTGCTCCTCACTTAGCAGGAGAAAAGCGGGTTCCTTGCGGCCACATGGACCCTCCCTCCGGAGCTCCGCCGCAGGACACCGCAGCCCCACCCAAATCCGTGCTCGTGCGGGTGGTGGATTATCAAGTGACACAAGAAGTCCTCTGGACCGCGTGGACGAAGGGCTGCATGACCTCTCGGACAGAGGAGCGCTCCATGACCATGGTCACGTTTCGCACCAACAAGGAGTGAGGCGGGTTGTGGGGCGCACGGACCCCTGGGGAACCCCGCGCTCTCGGCACAGAGAGAGGCTCTGCGAGTCCACGCGGCGGAGAGACGGTCTTTCCAGGGCCACGGGGACCTGATTTCCCAAGGAGATTAAACAGGAAGGAGGAGCCCCAGGAATGTTCTGGGCTGGCGGACAAACGGTAATCCTCAAGAAAGGAAAACGCTCTTCTGCAACCCCAACCTGCAATTAACGAACAGCAGGGACCTTTAGAGACTGGCGCGGTTGCTTTGGGGAGGCAGCTGATGGCGCCCAGTACGCAGCGAAGACGGAACTATAAACAACATATTACCTCGTTTGTGGCTTAAATACTGTGAGGGTCTGGAGACCTACCGCATCCACAAGAGGGGAAGAAAAGGTATTTGAAATTAACAGAATGTGGGAATTTTGAGATAAGAAAATCTGTTGTTAATTCTCCTTTTGCAATCCCTCTCACTTGACCTCTTTTCTGCCTCCCCATTTGCTCTTTGAGACAAAAGCAGAAATGAAGTTTGAGGTCTGCTTTCTGCAAAGGAAATGGGGGTGGATGGGGAGAGGGGTTTGTTCTTTAAAAGCTGAAAAATAAAGTAAAAATAAATGGGAAAATTAAAACAGCAGCAAGTAATCGTATTTTTTACTTCTGTTGTGCACATCTCCCCCCTCCCCCCATTTTGCGTTAGGAAGGAAAAAGAGGAGTTAGGAAAAGTGGAGACAAGGACAGACTGAGCTCTGACAGTGAAATACCATTGAAAAGGGCTTTACCGCAAAGTGTCTACATTAGTTCAGTAAAAATGCTGTTGATCTGAAAATTTTAAGTATTTTAGTGTTAAAATACTGCAGGTGAATCTGATCCACAAGTAGAAATGTATAGCTTGCCATAAAATTACTGTATCTTATTCTTGCCCATAGTTATTTTATTAGTAAGACATGTAGTCAAGGCCTGTTGAAAAGACATCTCTCTTAATGCTGTTGGAAAACATTCCTTCTGACGCCATGAAAGGAACTTTTTTTAAAAAAAAGTATTCCTCCATTTATTAAATACCACCTTTATTAACCCGTTATTAGTGTGGCCTGGTTTGGAAGTCTGAGGAGCGAAGCACTCCTGGAGATGGACAAGGGGTGGTATTTGGTTACTGCAGGAACTAACAAGACAAGGGGGTCTTTGGCTTATGAGGAGTAAACTGTTCAACAGTGTCCCCTACCCCAGTCCCTCCTCTTTGCCCCCTGTTTTCAGTTTAGAGCTTGAAATGCCCTCAAATATACTCTGATCCACTTCTTGCCTCTTGGCAGGCAAGATAAGTAAACTATGTCCTTATTTATAGATGAGCCAACCTTGGCCTAGAGGTCATGTGGCTTGTGTAGATCACACAGCTAGTCCTGCATCTGCTTAACAAGTAATACAGGTGGCTGCGTTCCAATAAAACTATCTGTGGACACTAAGATTTGAATTTCACATAATTTCCCAATGTCATGAAATACTATATTCTTATGGTTTCTTTTCAGCTATTTAAACATGTAAAAGACATTCTTAGCACACAGGCCACATGAAATGGGTTATGGGCCTGATCTGGCCAATGGGCCATAGTTTGCTGAACATTTTATGGTCAATCATAAAATTCAGACTACCGGTATAACCAGTCAGGGGTGCAGAGTAGATTAGATATAGTCTCTAATGTAAAACGCAGCTGCAGTTTATTTGAAGACATGAAGACAACACAGTTATCCTAGTGACGACATTGAAATGAAGCCCCAGTACCAAAAGGGCTTTCACTCTGTGGCACGTAGCAGAGTCCAAGGCCTGTGGTCAGCATGCACGGGGCAAAAATCAGACATGGGACTGGACATCCATGTTGATTTGTACTGAAATTGTACATATGATGTAAACTAGCTTGCCATGTTCCTTACATGTTAGTGCTAACCATCCTAAAAGCATAAACAATTACATATTTCAACCACGCCAGACAAAACCAACTGCACCAAGTTAGACAAGGAGATGATCATCTCTCACATGACAAATAGGAATGGCCTTTCAAGGGACTTCCTGGGGAGTCAATGGATGCCAAGGGCATCCTGAGTGTTCTGACTTGTGTTCATGAGAAGTACCACAGTCCCCTTCATGTCCCCGAGTCCTGCAAGTCCCGTGGGCGCCATCAGTGCTCCGGCCCAAGAGACTGACACTTGAGCTGATCTGTGTCCAAAACGGCTTGGTGGGTAGAAAAGGTAATAAAGGCACCATAAATTAAAGATCTGTTTTTCCCCAACAACCCTGCCTGACTCCCCTATGAGGTTAAACTTCTTGGTAGATTTCACACCTGATGTAATAAATTTGGTTATGACTCATATGCCCCACACGACAGAGTCCTGACTACAGTCAACAAGAAAAGCCTCTTCGATGTGGATCGAAGGTGGGAGCATCGTCTGGTTGCCTTCTCTAGGGAGGCAAACTCCAGAGTTCAGCCTCTCAAGTTTGAAACTGCCCCACCTCTTCTTACTGTGACTTTGGGCTAGTGCTTGATCTTGAGGTGCCTCTGTGTCCTCCTTTGTTAAATGATAAATGCTATCGATCTCATAGGATTATGTTTTCCCTAGGAGTAAGTTAAATGAAAAACACTGCAAACAAGGCTTGGCATAAAGTGAATGCTTGAAATTAGCTCTTTTTTAAAAAATGTTATTTGTTTATTTTCAGAGAGGGGAAGGGAGAGAGGAAGAGTCGAGAAACATCAGTGTGTTGGTTGCCTCTTACATGCTCCCTACTGGGGACCTGGCCTGCAACCCAGGCGTATGCCCTGGTTGGGAATTGAACTGGCGGCCCTGTGGTTTGCAGGCTGGCGCTCAATCCACTGAGCCACACCAGCCAGGGCTCAAAATGAGCTATTATCATTGCTAGTGAAACCAGAAAAGCTGGCATTCGTGCCGCCTGTCACATACCAAACCCAGTAAGCAGAGACAGGGACTGAATCTTTATGGGAGCTTTATTCAGATGGCTGGTGATCTCAGAAGACTGTGGGTTTGTGCCCTAGCAGACCACCTTCCATTTCCTTCCAAGCCAGCCTTTTTATAACAGAACAAGGTGCAGTGAGGGGTTTTGAAATTCAGGGACCATCAGATTAAAGAACTGCAGCATTCTCCCCCTGGGGGTCAGCTGTCCCAGGGAGAGACATCTGTCTCTCCTGGAACAGAATGGCTCCGGAGGTCTCCAGCTGTGCCCCAGGAGGTCGGCTGTCTCGGGAGTGGTTGATGGTACCTGCAGCTCTTGAAATAACAGCTTGAATATATGCATTATCTACTAGGCTTATTAACTATTTACCTTAAACTAAAAATTTTCCAACTTTTGAGTCCCCTATCATTAGTATGATTATTTTTAGTTCACTCTCATCCTCACCAGGCTTGAGTGTCTTATTTAATAATAAAAAAATATCTGAAGGCATACAGCCCCAGAGGTCCTGTGGAACTCTAGCCAGTGATTTTTATTCACTCTTTTCTCCATTGCTGAAAGAAGACTTA
>PVKM010035367.1:0-15213 GCA_004027735.1 Carollia perspicillata | reverse complement strand
CATGCCTGGGTTGTGGGCCAGGTGGCCAATAGCGTATGTGTGAGAGGCAACCACACTTTGATGTTTCTCTCCTTCTCTTCCTCCCTCCCTTCCTCTCTCTAAATATAAATAAATAAAATATTTTTAAAAAAAGAAAAAGGGATTCACAGAACCTAAAGATGATGAAGAATCAGTTAATAAATAACTAAGGCCACCAAGAGCGGGATGAAAAATATTAATAATAGTGAATTTTAATACATACTAATTCCAAGATCTGACTGCAGGACTCTCCACATACATTATGACATTGAAGCCCAGCAACAGCCCCATTTTAAAGGTGAAGAGCGCGAGTCTTGGAGACGTTAAGTGGTTTGTTTACAAACATTGGTAGTTAGTGGCAGAGTTAAAATTAAACCTAACCCATTTAAACCTTGGCTTTTACTCACTAAAATAAACTACTTAAATCACAATTAATAGAAGAGTTTCACTAATAAAACAATTGAAAATAAAGAGATGTCTACTATTATGAATTTGTGTTTTGATAAAAAATACTATTATGTAAACTTTCCAAGTCAATGTTTTCGGTAAGACCCTACACAGAAGGGAGAGCGCACACACCTCAGAAACTGGAACACAGACCGCCCACAACAGTGTCATCTTGGAAAGGGAAAGACCAGTGACAATGCATACAGGCGGTCGCATCTGTAGGCTGAAAGCAATTTGATTTCACTTTGAAGAACAAAAGCTTATTCTTCTAAGAAGAAATCAAAACACATTTTCTGTGGAAAAAAGAAACCATTTTAACTGCATTGCCAAAATAAATCAAGCAGAGGGCACATTAGCTCTAGCTGCTCAGGCCAAGGAGACAGGGCGGAGAGAACAAGGCAGGGAGGGGGTGCCAGTGAACTGATTCTGTTTGTGAAAAACAGAAGGAAAGAGGGAGAAACCCTGCCCCAGTCTCCATACCGCTGTGTTTAGAATACCAAGTCTAGTTTCTAGCAGCAGCCACCTCATGAAAAAAGAGAAACCTAACCGATGAGTAGATATATTCTGAATATCTAAATCAATTCTACAGTAAAACAAGGTACTACAGTAAAAAAATCTGGCCAAAACTCCACACTTAAACAAAGACATTTTTCAGGGAAAAATACAACTCTAAACACTGTATTAGACGGTACCAGAAACACACACTGCTCCCGCCCTCCCGCGTCAGTCATGTGCTGGGCACATCTTTCCGCTCAGCCCAGAACCAGAGGCTCGGGCCTAGGAGGGAAAGTTTCAGGGTCTCTCCACTCAGAAAGCCAAGTCATGTTAAATATCCTAAACGTACTCTCCCTGGGGATGAGAAATAAATATAAATTTAAAAAAGCAAAAAAAAAAATGTCGATGGACACATTACACCTTTTTAAAGATCAATCATTGTCCCTTCCCCCTCTTTTCCAGAGTCCGTTCTCCATTGGGGTCACCAGACAGGGCCCTCAACAGGTCTCAACCCCAGCAGACCAACCACGGGGCCTGCTTTCCCTGGACCGGGCTGAGTGGCTAAGTCCGGGGCTCCAGAAGCCACGCACTGCCTGGGTTGCAGTCTACACCCCACCACAGCCTTGCTGGTAACTCTAGACATGTTCTTTTAACGTTCTTCATCTACAAAATGGGTACTAAGTAGTGCCTACCTGCTGGCTTTGTGAGGATGGAATCCGTTCATGTGTGGAATGTGCCTTTCAAAGCACACCAGGTATATGGTAAATACTCAATAAATCGTAGGTATTATAATTAATCACTCCATGACTCATGAGCATTCACAGTATTCCCTCTACTTTTGAGTTTGTTTGAAAATTTCCATAATAAAAATTTTTAATTTTAATTCCAAAGTGAATTCCAACGTGGAGGCTAGGAAAACACAGCCCCTTCCTAACTCACCCCTGGGCTGACCTGGACTGCGGGGCCCAGTAGGACTGCCCCCTACTGAGAGCCAGCTGCATACCAGACCCTCTCTAGGCACTTGCCTTAGTCAATAAATTTCACATTCAAGGAAACAGGGAAGACGGCAGTTAAGTACGATTGCCACGTGGGGAAGCTAGGATGTGAGCATACATCTTCGGATCAAATTTGATGCTGTCGTACAAAATCCTGGTGGTTTGCAGGAAACACCAAATTTAAAACAGTTAAATGTGGTCAGAACTTCAGAGGATTAGATCAAACTCCTGCAGTCAGATAGATACAGGCAGACTGTGCACCAAGAAAACCAGCTGAGCTACCCTAATTCTTTCAGTCTCCCCAAACCAAAACTGGTTTCCAACTCAGGTCACAAATGAAGCTTGCCCTAGCCTTTTACAGATCACGGTTTACCTAGAAATGATGAAAAGATTATACTTCACTTATCCTGCCTTGTTTTTTTTTTAAAGGAAATTGAATATGCGGTTAATGTTTAAAAACCTGTGGTGATTTCACATTTAGTAAGTCCAGGTTCCCACCTTCCTTCTTTTTGCGTAAGATCTAGCAACATTAAGTGCCTTGTGCCTTGTGGCAATGTAAACTCATAGATGGGTTATGTGATTTCTGGTTTGCTGCAAGCCCCACCACTCCACATTGCCTCATAAGTACTCCTCTCTCCTCTGCATCATGCAAGCCAAACCCCTGGAGGCAACGAAGTTGGCGGCCTCTTTATAAGAACCTCTGGACAAACATGGAATCACGTCCAGTTCTCTCCAGTCCAACCAGCCGTTAGAAAGCATCCTCACCTCCCTGCCCAGCCATTCCTTCCTCCCCCATGCCCCGGAGAGGCTCTCAGCACCGTGTCCCTGCTGCGCACCACCCCAACCCCAATGTCGCCAAAACGACAGCTCACCTACTCCTCTGTGCCACTCCGATCTCTCTTCACAGGTGTCGCAGGCACCTCCCCATTGAGGCTTTCCGTCCCACTCATCGACATCAAGCTCCTCCGCTCCTTTTGGTTTGACTTGTGCTCCACTTTCGTAACTCTAAACCTGAGGGAGTAAGGAGGAGAGCTGAGGGAGTGTGCTTTTCCAGTGAGCAAGACGTAGGCGTGAATCAAAAATCGCCCATGTAGAGGATCCCAAATGAGCTCAGCCGAAAGTCAGGACGTCGACAGAAAACACCAAGGCAGCAGGAGGGGTTCCTGCCAGCCAATGCCCTGCCCCCTGCCAAGCTTTCCAGCTGATTTTCCCTCAACACGTCACAGGCGATGCCGGGTGCTTCACAGAGCGTGGGAAAGAGACCGAACGCGTGGTACTCAGCCGCTACCCAGCCTCAGGGTTGTGGTTTCTAGCGACGACGTGGGCTTTAACATCAGGCTGGGCAAAAGCATGACCAGACTGATGGAACGACGTGACCAAAACGCTCACTCAGACTCCACCTTCATCAAAGACACACCTGGTGGAGGGTCTGCACGCACAGCCGGGGGCCCCCACCCTGGGTTTTTTCAGAATCAGTTGGTGGTAGAGTTTTTTCGTGTCTAATTTTTGTCTGTTATTTTGGAAAGCAAACTTGGGTTAATTTTCACTAAGAATTAAGGAAAACTAAGGAAATTTAGGGAGAGATTTTCATTAAGGTGAAGAGAGAAGTTAAAGAAATGTACTCAATGTGACTGTTTTTCTAGTCCGTCCTCACCAAACCCTGAAGTCTTTCGTAACAGTGTCTCTCCACAGTTCTGGCCTGAAGGTCCTTTAAAAGTATCTCAAATAAATTCTTCTTTGTCCAAAATGAGATCACCCACCACCATGAAGGCGGAGACTGAGGAAGTGAGAGGAGGATTCGGGAAGGTTGTCACCAGGCAGCTGGTCTGCCCAACTATCCCCCCGTTAGGGTAACATGTGCTGGAAAGCAGGGCGCAGTGATACACGCCCCTCGCCCTCCACACCCGAGAAAGAGAATGGCATTTGGGGCATTCAAAAGAGCCATGCTGAATCTCACTTGAAAATTTCAGCAGATTTTTCTTCAAAGCAAACAAAGCACGCTCTGTCTAAACAAGCTACAGGTTCTCATTGCATTCCACATTCATAAATTCCCATGACTCTACTTCTTAATAAAGCCGCTCGGTCATGAGATGCGCCATTTCGCTGGAAGTGGCACGCAGCCCAGCGGTCTTCCCTTCGCGGCTTGTGTAACACATGGAGAAATCCAACCGAATTAAAATAACAACAGCCAGTATTTCCCAAGTGCATTATAAATGCCAGAAACTGGCCTGCGTCTGTTACAGCAATCATCTTAGGGAGTCTTCACTGCGACTCAATGAGGTGTTATTGTCATCTCCACTGTACGAAGGGGGAGACCGAGGCACGGAGTTTGTAAGTAGTGGCACCCAGGCTCAAAAGAGGGAGACGCAAGGCTGCCCTTCCCAGAGTTTGTCAGCACAGAAAGGAGGGTCGCTTCTGCGCTACTGCCGGCTTTTGCTTGGTGCTTGCCCAGTCTGGTCCAGCATGCATGCTCATAACAAATGCAGCATTAGGAATGCAGTTCTTGCATGAGGTTCAACCACCCAAACAGCAGACGCTGCAAAAATGCTCTATATGGAATCAAACTGACTCATGACTTGAACTGCAAGATCTCCACATCACATGTGGGTCACAGGTACATGGTACTTTGGACGGGGTCACCCAGGACGCCGGTGAGGTGAGCTACAAGAAGGCAGCCACAGGAACCCACGGGGAGCTGCCTTGCTGCAGACCAGACAGCAGTGGACCAGCTCCACCACTTTTCTCCCTGGCACATGGCTGGACATTTCCCAGGGCCTGGCAGTTAAGTGTGGCCCAGGGACTGAGCTCCAGACAGTGGAGTGTGAGTGAAGTGGAACGTGCCACTTTCAGGTCCAGCTCACTGCAACCTCCCGTGAGCCACCCTCCGGGCACTCTCTGCTCCAGCGAGCACGCCTGGCAGAGCCGCCGGGGGAAGGAACCTGGGATGCTACAGGACCCCCCCGAAGAGCCACCCACTGGTCTTTCCATCTCCATGCACAAAATGTAAACTTCTACTCCCTACACGGCTGAGATTCGGGCTTCCGCTGTTGCGGCAAGTGTGGTGGTCCGTGTTATGTGTCAGCTTGACTGGTGAGTTGTTTCTGGGCTTGTCTGTGAGGGTGTTTCCAGAAGAGATTAGCATTTGAACCGGTAGTCTGAGTGAGGAAGATGGCCCCCCACCCACCCAACATAGGTGGGCAGCATCCTGGCCCTTGAGGGCCCAGATACAACAAAAAGGCGAAGGAAGGGTGAATTTGCCCTTTTTGCTGGAGCTGGGATGTATGTCTTCTCCTGCCCTCGGGCCTCAGGCTGCGATTGGGACTTATGCCACCAGCTCCCCTGGTTCTCAGGCCTTTGGACTTGGACTGAACCACATACGCCACCAGCTTTCCTGGGTCCCCAGCTCACAGCCAGCTGATTGCGGGAGCTCTTAGCCTCCATAATAGCACAAGCAATTCTTACAATAAATCTCCTCTTATGTGTATTTATATCTATCTGTCTTGTTGGTTCTGCTTCTCTGGAGAACCCTAATTCAGCAAGTAATTAATGTTTTACCTCGGTTCATACATCTGACATCTGATCTAGCAATAGTCACCTCTTGGGATTCCTCTGCTGTTGGAAAAATGCAGAACTCAGACCAGAAAGTCCAGAGATATGACCTGAGCCCAGCTAAGGAGAATGCACTTTGCATTTAACAGGTCAGTACCCAGCACAGCAACCATGTGACACACACCCAAAGCACCCACAGGTCTCTTACCTGCCCACAGAGAGGACGGTGACCTCCCCTTGACGCCTTGGGCGGCCTTCTTTGGACTTGTTGACGGGTTTTATGAAGTGCCACCGCTTGTGTCTACACCGATTACATACATCCCTCTCGACAGGGCCGCCCACTGTGTGCAGATGGTGGCCACAGATGTGCTTCCCTGGGGTGCCACCTGGCGACAAGGGCCCAGGGCTCACAGGTGGGCTCCCAGGAGTGCTGGGGGTCACAGGGCTAAGGTGGGAAGGGAAAAAAAGGTAGAACTGGTTACTTAAAAGAAACAACAGCTAAGGCAATCTCTCCCCCTGCCACAAAAGAGGCAGGTTTAAATCAAAAGAAAAAAAATGCCTCTTCCAATTAAACCAATGGGCTTTGTGAACTGGCCTTAGGCAGCAATTACTCAGCTCTTAGGACTAGGCAATGAAAGCTCATTTTAAACAGCAATAATGTGATTTATCACTTCAAGAGTGGAACTAACTGGATGGATACAAACCGCTGCTTCTAATGAAGACGCACTCTTTGTCTTTAAAGTATTAAGTTTCTTTCAAAACAACTGCTCTCCAATCTCACGCGATCTCACTAATTTCTCATGCATAGCAAAGTGCCTACCTAGATTTCTAAGCAAGAAGATGCCCTGAAGGATTGGTAAACTTAAATTCCAATCAAATTATCCAGTAACTTAAGGTACAATATTTGATCCAATTGACTACTGCATCAAAAAAAAAGAAAGCTTTTTATGTTGAGATATGCAAAGTGATGCTCAGTGCTGACAGAGTTGAAAATAGTAATAATAGAAATAGTTAACAAAATATTCTAAGCATCTGATATATGTTAATTTAATTCACTTTACAAAACCTTATACGGTAGGCATCAATTTCCTCACTTAAAAAATTCAAGGCTCAGAGTTTAATAAATCGCCCAAGGTCATACAGCTAATAAGTAATGGGTCTGAGTTACAAATCTAGGAAGTCTAATTCTAGAAACCCTGATCTTAATCATCACATAATGCGTCAGAAACAGGGGCATCACTTTGATAATCTGGAAGAAATCCAGTTAGAACATCCAAAAATATTAAAAAGCAGGAGTATACAGGCCAGGGACTGGCTACTTTCAAAAGGCACATGTCGAGGCACTAGGTCCACTAGAAAAGGAGGAATTAAAACAGGACAGGGCCGGCCCGACAGGGAATCAGCCCTCTGAGGTGGGACCAGTGCGAGCAGATGGGGACAAGCGAGGCAACACGTCACGGCCGAGCCTGACACCTGGCGCTGTGCCGAGAGCCCCAAAGGCACGTGGGAGCCTCCACCGAGACTCACCAACTACACCACCGAGCTTCCTAAGCTGCCTTCCTGCACTGTGGTACCTCGTTAAAGTGCAAAGCTAACGTGGCCAGTTTGACAAGCACAAATTACATATTTACAATATGTTGGGTGCACCACCCACAGAGTAAGCAGAAGGTCTAATCCCCTTGCCATGCCCCAGCTTGCCCTGCTGGTCCTTCCCGCTACTGTCCACAACATGTTCCCTGGCCTCCCCACACTGAACCTCTCCAGGTGCGTCCCACACTTTCACGCTCCAGGGCCATTTCTCCTCAACTTTCTTTGCCTACAAGCAGCCCCTGCCTCTTGCCTCGGCTTGTTGCACACCCGACTCAGATGGCACTCCTTTGGAAACTGTCAGCCTCCTGCTGGCCCCAGGGAGCCCTAGGGCACCTGGTCTTTACTTCTCCTACTGCACCCACATGCTCTCCCCATGAGGGCTCACACTGGACCAGGCATGTGAATGCCCCCTGCCAGCAGGCACTCAATAAATGCTCCTCCCTGGAGAAATGAAAATGTACGTAGAAATAAAGTTCTGTGATTAATTAGGAAGGACCAGGATGCTCAATGACCATAACTAAAAACTGGTAATACAAAAATAGGACCTGGCAGGTGCCCGCAAACCAGCCCATTTTTCACTCATCATCATCATCATGGACGGAGATCTTTCAATGCCCAAGGTGTTTTGTATTCCTTATAATAACCCAATGAAGTTGGTACAGATTGATTATCTCCTTCTTATAGGAGATGGAACTTGAGCTCAGAGTGGCAGTTAACTTCCCCAAGAAGAGACACTCAGTCGGTACTGGAGCTAAGACGCAAGCCTTGCCTGCTCAACCCGTAAGCAAGGCTGTTGCTTTCCTCCATCACCGTTCCCTGACACAGCAGGGCCAGGGGTGACCGTGTCTCCAGGGCACACTGACACCCGATGGGGCCAGGAAGGTTGTTAAACACTCCAATGCATGGGACAGTTCCCCACAGCAAACAATTATCTGGCCCAAATGTCAACAGTGCCAAAGCTGGGAAACCGGCTCTAGCAGACCATTAAAAAAAAAAGTCCCATTAAATGGGGGGAAGAGCACTCACCTTTCAGGGTCAGACACGGTGTTATCTGCTACCATTGCCTTTAAAACATCAGCGTTTGCTAAGGGGAAAAAATGTGAAGAATTAAAATAGCATGAGAAAGATGAGTAATCATAGAATTACCACATCAGAGAAGCTGTTGGAAAAAGCACCTGATGGCATTCCTTCAGTTCATAGATGAAGCCCTGGGGTCCCGGAGAAGGGGGGGTGTCTCCCAAGGTAGCCTCACGGCATGGAGCCAGCTGCCCATAACTTGCACCACACAGGGGTTTAGTACTGAGCGGCAGAGAATCCACACAGAGGAAAGCAGGTCCAGCACGGAGCTCTGCTTCCTACACAGCATTACACCGTAACATAGGAGACAGTTCCTCCTCCTCTCGAGTGCTCCAAGGCATTCAGCTCACTTGACTAAGTGTGTAATAAAAGCTATGTCTTAAGAGACTTGGATGCCAACAATTTCTGTGTGCCCAAATAATAACCTCTAAACTCTGGATACCCATCTAGTATCAAGTTCATCCCACATATAATACTCCATGTGGGCTATCTGGCTTCCCTCTGCTTCCTGCCCACACAGGACCTTAACTCAGGCCAGATGATTTAAAATTCCAAGGGTTGGTCACACATACTAGTTACCTAATATGGACCAAGTTAAATTATACTCCTAATGTTTTCTTTAATCTCTTTTGTATATGGCTGTCAACAAAAGCAAACTGAATCTAAGCTTCTGGGGTCCCCACCTCAGCCACACTCACAGGCACCCTGTTCTCTCCCCTCTCCTCGAGAGAGTGGCGAACCTCCCAAGGGTAAAAGACTGAAGGGGATGTTCAAGTTTCCCTTGAATACTCAACTGGCAAGGCCACGCGTTATTACTGAGTCCTAACCTTCCATTGATTTTAACTCACTGTTTCCATGATGAGCCACAACGAATGCTCTAGGGGTAAAAGAATAAAACGTAACCATTTACCCCGTGAGCTAACAACACCAACACTTACTGGTTAACACCTCGAATGACCCTCCTCCGTACTGGACGAAAATTTATTCTGGTTCCAACCGCTGCTTTTACACATTAACAGTGAAGGGTTATATGGTGTCTCTCAACTTTTTTGTTCACTGTTGCCCCACCTGGGAATCTTTTTTGACATTTTTTTCCTAGTCACCTTCCCATGAAATTATAGCACTACAGATAGACCTTTTAAAGTGCTATATGTATATCTGTGTTTTATATACAAATATTAAGCTTTTTGCCCCTACAATCTAATTTTCACCCCATCGGAACCCTTGCAAATGCATGGGTTTTTAAAAATACGTACATATTAACATCACATACCATTCTCTTCTCAAAGAAACATTTTTTGCCCCTTCATGACCATCTGTGAGGATGTCCTAATGCATTCCCAAGCGCAATTTTGCACTAAATAAGTCTCTTGTCCTGACAAAAAAGTCCTAAACTAGATCCTCGGTATCTTCTCCCACACGACAAAGACGGCACACTACGCTCTGAGAGACAAATTTAAGTATATTTTAGTGATGTCACTCATTTTACCCTTGGACTAATATTAAAGATTCAGAAAAATAATTTTCTTTCAAATAAAGAGTTTAGTGAATATGCTATAGTTTGCCAGTTGACACTTCTCCTCTGCCATAATTTACCAAACTTAAAACTATAAACAGAAAAGGGGAAAAACCATAAAAAAAGGTATGAAGACAAAAATAGCACTAATAGCACTCACTTATAAGAATGAGGTTTTCAAAACAAAAGTTTAAATAGTCTCCTGAGAAAATAAATCACCTGTATGATAACCTTCTTTAAAAACATGAAATTATAAAATGATCCCCAGAAGGTTATTAAAATATATTGAAATCATTACTAAAACTTTTTTATAGACTTGTGTTGTTTCTCATGTATTCATGTATGCCAGCACCTCACCCTTAACTCCTAGAAATAATTAGTAAACAGCCTCTTTGTTTACCAGGAGTGAAATCTTTCAGAGTAGACATAATATTCTGTGCAAAATCCACACCCATCCACACCCAGCCTGTCTGGGGAGGTTTGGTGTGTGGGATGAACACACACACTCTCACACACACACACACACACACACACACGCTCTCTCTCTCGTCTCTAGTCTAACTTCTAGTCCATACCAGGCAGTGAACTTCAACAATCTGTGCCTTGGGAACATTTTTGGCTTCCTGTGATGAGGAAACTTCCCAATACCACCATTAGGACTTGCACACATGATTTAATTTGGCTGTAAAATTACTGTGAAAGAGCAATAATCTAGTCAAATCCTATTGAATATACCTCTCCTCCCTGCACAGTACTCATAACCCCAACAAGCCATAAAGGATGGCTTCTCCTAGACTTGTCGACATTCTGTCCGTCAACGCAGCCCCCCTTCGTGGGCTTCCAGAGAGCAGGGGGGTGAGTTACCGGGAAGAGGAAGCCAGCCGAGAACACGGGAGATTTTCTCATTGACAGTCATTTCCAGGAAAATCTCCCTCTCTTCCTTCCCGACTTTCTGCCTGATGACATGCATAGAGCAATCAAAATCAGGCAAGAAGGAAAAAAAAGCCCTGTTTCCTCTGCCACCACTATTCTCTACACAGTTTTCCCTTACACTCAAGGCAGATTTCCCAAGCAAGAACGGCTGTGGCCACCAGCGAGGTCAGAGTGCCTGGATGTGCCCGGCACTGGCCAAAAGCTTTCCCGACCTCGCCACATGCAGCCTCCCGGCAACGCTAGCAGCAGGTAGAATTATGACCCCTGTTTTATAAATACAGAGACTGAAGCCTAAAGGTTATAACTGGCTGGCCATAGTCACACAGGTAGTGGACACCACCCTGGCCTCTGACTCTATTTCACCCTGATGTTCTTCCTACGCCTCCAGGTCTCGACCCCAATGAGTAATAATTCAGTAGTTGACAGGGTGTTTACAGAATCATTACAGCAAGTTTCAGAGGCCTACAGGAGTTTATAAAGGAACCCCTTTCGCCATAACATACATTGCAGTAAGAACTTCGTACAGAGATCCCTCTGCCTGGTGTGAATGATCAGGGGTGTATGAAGAACAACTGCCATACTCTTTTTACTACAGCAGACAGTTGAAGGGCCTGGAAGGGAAGCTCAGCTATGGAGTTGCAGGCACTTTCCAAACTCCATACAATGCAAAAAAACCAAAGCAAACAAACACACCAACAAAAAAACACAATGACCTTGCAAACACAAAATCAATTCAGCTTCACCTCAGAAGAAAAATTAAAGGTGGCACAGTAGTTAGTCCAAGACTTGAGATTAGGGGGAAAATAATCAGTGCTCAGGTCAGCTGATAAATTCATCCTTCCAGAGATACTTATCTAAACTAACCTGATTTGCAACACTCAAGACATGCTCTGTTTAAACCATAAATATAAGACTGTTGCTATGAGTACGGGTGAAATATGACCCCATTAGCCAAATTACAAGTGCAAAGCAGAAGACTAGTCATATATCACAAATGCAAATGTTTTAAAAGATGTAAATATAAAGAAAACCTAAATAAACATGGGAAAATGGTAATGCATGAGTTGTCCTTAATTTTATTCCTTTTTCTTCCATTTTAGAAGGTTATACTATGGTGTACTTACAATTAAAAAGAATTATAACATTAAATTTACACCAGCAGAGAGTTCTAAGTTGATAGTAAGTTCAGCATCTCTTAATGACAGAGATAAAGGAAAAGTTATTAGATTTGTTCTACAGAATATTTACATCTCAAAGGCAAACTGAAAAAGCCAGGTTATAACTGGTAAGAGACCCAGATATGTAACTAATTTACCCAGCTGTGGTTTGGGCACAGGCTGGAACTAGAGAGGGCCACAGCTGGAGAAAAGGGGATCAGATGTCTCCTGGTGGCCAAGGAGGACCAAGAGCTACTTGCTCGCAAGTCCCCGGCCCAATCCCAGGCAGACAGATGAAGGCATGGACAGGAGAAGAGGGTAAAGAATCAAACAGAACGGAGCAGAGGAGGAAGACTGGACACAGCGCCTTGGATATCATTCTAACAGGCCTACTGGGAATCACCGCAACTGAAACACAAAGGCTACTCTCCAACAGGGAAAGGACATGATTTAAAAAGAAAAGAACAGGCCTACTTGCCTGTGAGTGTGGGAGGTGCAGAAATTATATAGGATGCTTGCTTCGGGGACCCAAGCGGTCCCTGGCTGTGCCAGGACCATCCTGCCACACACTGGCTGTGAGACCTTTGGCGAGTTTCTTGCCCTCTAGGCCTCAGCTGCCCCATCTGCAAAATGAGGTGGTAACAGGGCCCGCCTCATAAGGCAGTTCTGAGAATTTAATGTGTTCATGTTTCTGGAGTTTTATAAACTACCCCAGCTGTATACTTTAACCCTCTGAAAGGAGGAAGTTTACCGTCCGTCTCTCCTGCTCCACAAAAGCGGCAGTAACCGCAAGTGGTGAAGTGTGGGCTCAGGAGTCAGATGCTAGAGCCCCAGTCTCATCTCCGCCTCTTGCCAGCAAGTTAGTTAAGCAGCATGGGCCTCAGTCTCTCAACTGTAAAATGGGAAGAAGGCATCTGAATCACAGGGTTGTAAGTCCCTGCAAAGCCCTCAGAACAGGCCCGACACCTAGCAAACACTCAGTGCGCACCACCAACATACCGAAGCATTCAGCCCCTGCCGAAGCTTCCACAGGTGACCTGCTTTGACTGATTCAGCCCCTCACCCAGCTCTCTCTAACTCAGGAGCTACTCAGCTCTCAGAAGCCCAGGTCCCAAAGGCCACCGAGCTCCCCAGAGCCATGGGAGGCAGCTGGGAAAGCACGGCACAGGAGCAATGAAGGACCATCCCCACCTTTTTCTGTGCACTTCTGTCATGGCGGCAGCTCCTATGCCAAGCACCTATTTGTGTATCGCTTGTGCAGATTAGAAACCACTGTTCTCCATGGAAGACACGAGCTCAAGAAGAGCATTGTCAACTATTGTTCCCCGAAGGAAGATCTCGGGAAGACAGATCAAGATGCAAGTGTTCTGGGCTTTTTTTGTTCTTATTTTAAAAACCACTCTATTAAATTCGGTTATCTGGTCTCACATCCTGTAGAAACTGAAAGTTACCAATTAGAAGGAAGCAGAGGCAACGTGGTACGTTTGAGAGCAGCCCAGATAGAACGAGGCTGCTCACCAGCCACGTGAACTCAACACCTGGAGCCTTTGTTTCCTCCTCTCTGAGATGCAGATAACACTAACTCTAGAGGTACTTTGAGGATTACATGAAATTATGTACACAAAGCATCTAGACCTATGCCAAATGCATAAAGTACACTGTGTAAAGAACAATAAAAATTATGCTACACCCTATGAAATGGCTGTTTCTCCAAGTCAAAAACATGGACCAACAGCCTGGGCCAGGCAGATGCTCTCGTTGACAGCGAGGATAAGGGGGTGGCAGAACCCCAGGGAGGGGCCGGGGCAGAAGAGCAGGTATTTACCGAGCAACACCGAGTGTTTCGGATTCTGGACAAACGGCTCCGTTGCCTCGGTCAGTGCACACCACATGATTAAGCACTGACAACGAAAGACACCACCCAAGGAAAACATTTTCTTTTCAATTCTCACGAGAACTCAAAGTATCTGCAACAATTGGGTATGTGGGCCAGGAGCTCCGCAATCCTCAAAAGTCACTGCGGGCCTGAAATCACCCTATGGTGACAATAACCAGTGCTCAGAGCAGTGACCCTAACACATCTAATCGAGGTTAAAGGAACCCTCCGTTAAGAAGATGGGGGGTTTACAATACATTTCAGAGGGGGAAAATGCTTAAATCAATAAAGGTTAAACTTTTAAAAAGTTTCTACATGTACGCATGGGTCACGGAACAGACAACTCCACAGAGACAGAAAGCAGAGTGGTGGGGGCCAGCGGACAGTCGGGGAAGGGGACGGAGAACGGGCAGGGACTGCCTAATGGGCGCAGAGTCTCAGTTTGGGGTGACGACAAAGTTCCAGAACCAGAGAGTGGTGACAGTTGTGCAGCACTGTGAACGTACTCAAGGCCAATGAACTATGCACGTTGCAATGGATATAAGAGTAAATTCCACAGTATGGGTATGCTACCATAACTTTTTTAAAGCACAAAAAAAGAACAGATGATATTTGAGAGCCATCATACTAAGCACTTCACGTTCAGTATGTCACAACAGTGCCACGGGGTAGATGTTATTATCACTTCATTTCACAGACGAGGAACTGAAGTAATGTGACTTTCCCCAAATTGAGGCAAGGCCAGGATTCGAAGGCATGCTGTCACATCCAGGGCTGACTCCACACCCCTCAAACGGACAGATCCTTAGAAAACTCACTGCTTTGAAACGCCCATGGGGGGACAGCACTGGACCTGAGTCAGGTAAAAGGTGCTGCCCATAACGTCAGAAAATCAACAGGAGAGTCCATACAAATCCTGCCTCTTCCAAGCAGGTTGCTAATAAAACCTATGAATAGTGAATTGGTCTGGAACACTACAACAGGCATACCTTCATTTTTCATGATGTAGTGGACAATTTGCCCAACGGTGTCACTGTTTTCATTTATACTGTCATTCAACTCTGAAAGAGAAAGGGGGAGGTGATGAGGGGTTACATTTGGCCACCTGCATCAAGTCAATGAGACATTAGTTTCAGAGCCCAAGACCTCACTGAACAGTCTCCAGAAAACTCAGCCAATCGCCCCTCATGCTAAGATACCCAACTTCCTTCCTTCAGCCCTAAACTGCCTGGTGCACAGCCCGAATGACCTCCTTGCCCCAACAGACATAAAAAGTGTCAGAGCTGTCTACCAGTTTCTTCTCAAATCCCAACACTGCTCGCTCTCCAAGACTCAGTCCACAGCACTAATCTCTCTCTCAGCACTTCATTAGACCTTTGGGGGGAATGGAAGAAAGCTAACTGAAAGAAAAAAAAAAACCTTCTTGGATTATTTTAATTGCAGATGAACTATATAAACATAGGGTATTAATTTATTTTTTAAATTGGGTAACATAATACCCATCCATGTTTAAAAGATTCTCTTTTAAATATCTCTCCAAATGATCTAAATTTTGGCCAC
>PVKM010035366.1:0-15218 GCA_004027735.1 Carollia perspicillata | reverse complement strand
TTTTGATGAAAAAGAATTTACAATAAACCTGTTTTGGAGACAAGACATCAGAGTCACAGAGAAAGCAACCTATTTCTAAAACTAAAAACAAACAGGGTCAGTCCTTATGCGGAGTGACTCATTTTCTTCGGGTTCTCGATCTGGGTGGCTCGGTTCCTGCAGGGTCGTTCCCTCGTGGAAGAGCACCCCCTCAGCCCCCCTTTCTCCGCCACCCCCCTTAGGAGACCTGCCTCGTACGCCACCCTGAACCTGGCCAGTAGAGTGAGCACCTTCTCCTGCACTCTGATGAGTCATCTGCTTGACGTTATGAAGCAGGAAGATTTTTAATTTTAACATTCTTTAGATACTTTTTTCTTACTATCTTCAAGTTGAAAAGTAGCTTCCAGATACTTGAGCCTGACTAGTTGTTGTTAAACTGGTATATCCATAGCCCACCAGTAACATAGTTAATTGTTCTCATAAGCAACCCTGAAAAGCGAATGAAGGGGTTGAAACCCTAGAAGTCCAGGGGCAAAAAATCAGGACCTGCGTGTGATGAAGGCAGAGGTGGAGGTGGAGGTGGAGGTATGGAGGGAAAGGTATTTTTTTTTTGGCTGTGACTGAAAAAACCCTACAACCCGAGATTCTCACAAGTCTTCATAAGAGAAGGAGACATGCCTCACGTTCATTCTAGTTGAGAGCCACTGATTTAGAACAAGTCCCGACAAAAGAATAAACGAAAGCGCAATGAGGCCGTGACTCCTAAAATGAGACTGAACCAGTTAGTGGTGGCAGAGCTGAGAACTGAATGCAGGCTTATTGACCCCTCGTCAAATCATTTTTCCTATCAACCCTGTCGTTAGTTTATCCAGATATAAGAATATTTAGTAGTAAAAAAATTAAAGATGAGCAATTTCTCAAAGTCTATTAGATTGCTCTTTTATGGCCACATTCCTTGTGGCGACGGGAATTGTCCGTATCTGGACTGAATCAAGGTCAGTACCTGCCTGAGACACTGTCTGTGGTTCTGTGGGATGTCACTACGGGGGGACACAGAAAGGGGTTCATGGGCTCTCTGAGCGTTACTTCTTACAGCTGTAGGTGGGTCTCAGAGATCTCAAAATCAAAAATTAACTTTACCAAAAAATATATTTCATTAGCAGCTGGATTCACCTTGAACTGGGGTGTACGTGTGTTTTCTTCCCCCCAAAAAGGTCAGTAGTGTCAAAACTCAAAAATGTATACCACCCACCAAACTGCCTCTCTGCTCTCATCATTAATTTACTAGATATCTCACAATAAAATGGACAGTTGTTAAGAGCTGTCAAAAGTTAATATTAAACATTGACCAGAGTTGTTCAAATCTGAGAATTAGTCAGTAAAGTTCTCCCTATGTGTATTTGTAGAAATTATTATTATAAAAATGGTGCTTTAGATTTATTTCCTCAAATAGTGGCTCTTATTGATTTTTTTATTCACAGAAAAATATATGGAGAAAGGATAAAAATATACACAGAAGATGAGGACACCTCAGTTCCATTAAAATGTGAGCCACTTACCAATATAAATAACTCAACAGCACAAATGAAAAAGTAACCTCTGCTAAACTGACTTTCTGCCCTACCGTTCTATGTAAAAGTGGAATTCCTCTTGAGACAGTAAAAAGAAAACCATCCTACTTTGATGAGACAGATTAAAAGCAAAAATTGCAACCATCGAATATTCTCTTAAGTAAAATAATTCTTTAAATGTGAGTGATGTTAAGGAGGTCTGAGTATAATGACAAAAAAATTTTTTTAAATGTTATGTTCTTCCTGGTTTTTTCCTCTCCTCCTTCTGACCTGGGGATACCAGTACGCATTTTTATCAAGAAGCAAATGATAACAGTCCATGTTTTTTTAATGGGAATTTAGACCAGGTTCCTGGCTATAGCGCATGATGAGTCATCAGGAAACACGAGCAGTATCCAAACATAAACATAAAACTACAAGAGCATTTCATCGGCACAAAGGTACGAAGGGCGAAGGGCGCAAAAGAGATTGGCTTCATAGTAAGTCTTTCCTTCTAATCCTGCACAGTGGGGAGGGTTGGGAGACTTCCCTGTGTAGGAAGGAGGGGAAACATCAAGATAAATTAGAATGAGGCAACCCTTCTCCAGGGAGCACAGCAGGCTCCAATAAACCACGCGGATGGCAGGATGTCGAGTCTGAGTATCTATTGTGAATGAACAAATGGGATCCTATTTTTGTCTTCCTGAGAGCCGCTTTGCCTAAAAAGTGCATTGGGCTTGGCCCATGGTTCTCCACTTTCCATCTCTTTTGTTCAGACTGTGAAGTTTAGGTCCATTTGCATTTACAGTCAATTTCCGAAGACTGACACTCACCCTTTCTGCAAATGCTTTTCTTAAATTGTGCAGTTCTGCAGAGCTGAGCCTCCCTGACAGTTCTATAGTCTGCATTTCCTTGCTTTATGACAATTTACATCAGCATAAGCCCTGAACACTGTCAACTGACAAAACACACTAAAACACACAGTAAATAAACTCGGGAATAGACTCTGTTGGCTTCTGGTCATAAATGCAGACATGGTGAGGTTTTCTCCTAAGTGTGTCTGCACCTAACAAAAATATATTTCTTTATGGAGCTGATCCAAAAATTTAAAGCTAATTTTTTAAAAAGTCAGCATTCTTGATGTATAGACAATAGCTAAAACCTTTAACCAACAGAAGTAAATTACAGCTGCCTACTCAAACTAGCTGTGATATTTACTATCATAAAGATAAAAGGTTAAGTGTAAATTATACTAAAAGTATAGTTGACATGGCTATTAAGCTTTTTTTTTTGGTTCCAAAGTTTATGAAGTCCCTTAAATGTGTCAAAATATATGCTCTATAAATCAGTTGAGATAAGGTACATATTTTTATTGTAAACTAAGTTATGACAAAGTAGAGTTACTTAAAGGAGAGCAAGAAGTTTTCCTACATAAATTTTATATAAATTACAGATTTACAAATGTTTTCATTTCCATAAGCCTTACCACAAGTATTTCTTATTTCAATATTTTATACACGGAAAAAAACAGTATACTCTGGGAAATTAGCACCTGCTGTCTTCTCCATGAGGAGATATACTCCAAGTGGCAAAACAATCTTCCATATTGCTCTGTGGCATATGAGATATGACTTCTAGAAAGGAGCCAATCTTTTCTGAAAAGTAAAAGGCCTCATTAGGCATCAGATGCAGGTATTCTACAACTAATGATTACAGCTAATGGTTACAAGATTATTGGCATTCACGACTAACTTTTAATAAACTTACTACATCTTTTCCATATCATAAAATCTTTTAGTCATATCATATTGAAAACCACAAGTTTCATAAAACTATATAATGTTTTGTGAAACTATATGGTTTCATAAAACTATAAAATTTTAATACTGACTACAACTTCTACTTTGCTGAAATCACAACATCTTATTCTGAAGGGAAATAATTATCCAATTACTGTCATTTTTTAACACAATCAAGGAATAATAGGTATTATTGCTGCAATTATATTACCAGAAATATGGGAGCAAAAATAAGTTTATAATACTTCTTTTTGGGATTCTCCTTTTGGTTTATTCATTAGTGTTTAATGTTTTGATCAGAATTCTATCTCCAAAGGTAAGTATTCAGAGGAAAAAAAAAACCCGCCATGGGCAAACCTTCTGAGAAAGACTGGACTTAAAAAGTAGGTTACTTTAATTCAGGACTTCTCACTTTTATATATGCTTAAGTGCTGTGTAAATCTCCAGGAAGGGAAAATAATTTCCAAACTTTGCCAATGAAACAATCCCTCTTTTGAATATTTTTTTCCTGTAGTATTCCTATTGGCATGTGTTCCACTGAATTCATTTTTTTGAACTTGCTAGATCACAAACTTGCTACCTAAGTAATGAGAACATTCTGCATTTGCTTGTAATTTTTAGTTTGATTCCTCAGATTAGTGTGTTGCATTACATATTTACTGCTCAGGACTCAAGGAGTGCTGGAGACCATGAGATCTGAAACGAAAACATTAAGCTGGGGAGACAGGAGTGTGGAGCCTGATGTCAGTTCTGTCACTAACACGCCCTGTGGCTTAGAGGAGGTCTTTTAACTCCTACAGGCAGCCGTTTTCTCATCTAATATAAGGAGGTTTGGCTAAAAATCTCTGTGGCTCTTCCCATGTGACCCCTGTCTAGCAAAAAGTGTATGGATGTTCCCAGGAAGCTATTTATTTAGCCCGTCAATGCCTGGCAGTTCATTAATCAGTGGGTATAGACTGATCGCATTTCCAAAGTATCTAAAGCTAGAGTTAGATTTCTCTGCCAGTGATAAAAATGCCACCTATAGGTGTCAACGAGCAATATATGATAATTCAGTTCCAGAATAAATAATTTCCACAGGTAGTATTTTTTATAACAAACAAATTCTTGACTAGTGCTTAGTGTAAAACTTACAATTCTTTTCTATTCTCAGACCAAGATTATTTTATCGATATAATCCTAAATAATATCAGTTGCACAGGACTACATTTTGTTTCTAAAATGCACAATGTTCAATAGGGTCACACGAGTGTTATAAAAGAAAGCAGTATATTTTCACATAACGAATTAATTCTCTTCTCAGGTACATTAGGATATGTTCCAGTCTACACCCTTGGGTTGAAAATACCATTGTACATAGGGGGGAACAATTACTCACAGTGTGATACTATTAGTTACAGAGTAGAGAACAATTAGCCGAAAAGTTTAAAACAAATTAAAGAAAAAGGAAAAAAGTCAATTAATTGTTATAAATGTGCCAGCCTCTCATTCACTTGATTTACTGGGGTCAGGATACCTGTGTATGATTCTAGATATAGAGTAACAAGCAAAGGCCATAACGAACTCAAAGGGTTCAATGTTCAACAAAGGAATGGATGTGGTCTGTTCAAAGGAACTGAAAATCAACTGAAAACCGAAAAGGTTGCTCTTGGAAAGACAAAAAACGTGGAAACAAGAAAACGATGGTCCTGCCACTGAGACACACCTGTGTCTCGTGAGCGGGCATAAGTGAGGGGTTGCTGCTGTTACTGAAAGTAAGAGCTGTGTGTCTCTTACTGGTCTCGACACAGTGACCAGTCCAGGCGTGACCTGTCCAGGCTCGGGAGAAACACGCATTTTCATTGCACTGGCATGATCAGTTAACATGATGTTCCCTATTTTAAGGAACACATTTGTGAACTGGTCAGAAATGGCAGGACACTCACTAACATGGGTGTCTGCCTACTACTGACCATTTCAGAAAAGCCCCCTGACCATACCGCGCCCTACCCTGAGTTTCCCTCTGCTGTGTCAACACTACAGTTCAAACGGTGGTAAATGGGGGAGAGAAGAACCCAAGTGAATTGTAGCACGTTATCAAATGCTCCCAGTCACCGGCTGGGACTTAATGAATTCAGTTCACATGAATGTACTGCATCCTATCTTTAGAATACAGTTCTCTACTTAGGATGATTCGGGGGGGAAACATAGATGTTTGCAAATAAATAATTTAAAAGACAGAAAATAAGTTCTTGTACATGTTAATGCAATGCATTTTTCCATGAAAAGGGATAGTGAATGGGGAGAATAACTATTTGCAAGCACATGAAGAGTTATTAGAAAATAAAAGGGACAGAAAACTGTCCACTTGAATGAGAGTAAGTGAAATATACAGTCCTTCTACATGGTAGAATGAAGTGCACTACTCAAATTTTAGGTTAAACATTTCCTTTGGGGAAAATATTTATATTTATACTGTCTAATATGTAATTCTTCTACACTATGTCAGTTAATCTTCATAGGCTAAATGCTCCACTCTCCACTGCTAAACACATCGACAGTGTCTCCAATTTTTATCCAATTAAGTTCCGATTCTTCAACCTAGTATTTCAAGAACTTGCAGTCGAGCGCTCATTATGATTCAAATCTTACCGTCCTCTCTATCCCACGCGTGTTCTTTGCTTGAAATTACCTGTGTGCCTGCTATGAGAAAAATGAGCTGTAGACTTTCTACCTATGAATTGTGGGGTGGTTTTTCTACTCCACCAGGGACTTGCGCATAGTAGGTCCTGACTACCTGGTAATCAAAGAATGTGTTTACTCCGTGTACATGGCTACATGTTTCATCTCATTTTGTACTGAGGATTTGAAATACTAAACATTTAATTCCTGGCCAATAATTGGTGATGTCTTTAATGTCCCATCACATCTGCAAAATAAACCACAGTAAATGTATCTCTGCATGTTTTCATGTCCTATAAACTGAAATCCTATGCATGTTTACTTGCAGGTGGGTAGTGTCCTAATTACAGCTTGAATTTGCCTAAATCACAGCATTCCATGGTGACACTATACTAAGGGCACATTATTATGAAACTTTGTGTACAAAGTTTTTTTACGCAGCCGGGAAACTCTTTTAATTAGTGCATCACTGTAAACAAAAAGGTGCTAGTATAAATAAATCCTTTATGTAGGTCTATGCTGTCTTACTATGCTTTATAGTGTTGACACACTTTATTATCCTTGGTTTCCAGGTAATAGGGAGAAGGAGAAATAGAGTTAGGGTTCATTAAGGATTTCTTCGGGAGAGCCTCTTCGTTGTGTCTAAACTAGAGACGTACTGGTGACACGAGAGAACAGATACAGGACTCGTGCATTATTTGCCTGAGCGTAGCATGCCTTCTGGTTCCTTTGTCTAAACATACCAGCATTGATTATAGTTATATATTTAGTCACTTCTTTTCCAAATTACCTACAAAATCTATTATGCAGGTTACCAGAAAAACCCAATCAGGATCCATGACAAGATTAACACGGTCTTCATTTGTATAGTGATTCTATTCCCCTCCCGGAGAGGAGGGGCCTTCCAAGTAGCGATGCTGGCCAGTGTGACTGAATACAGAGTAATGGAAACACAATGAGCTCTGCAACCAGGCTGATCTGATGTTTCACCTTTGGTCTCCCCACTTACTAACTTTGTGTTCTTATGCTTGTTACATAACACCTTGGATCTTTGAGCTCCTCATCAGTAAAATAGGGTTAATGAATATCATGTATTTTATTGTATTGTTTTGAAGAGTAGAAAAATATATAGATCATGCATTCATTCACTAAACACATTAGGTACTTGGGACAGCAAGGTAAATATAAGAAGGCTTCTATCTTCCTAAAGAAGATTACAGTTTGTTAGAGGGAGACAAATTAATAGTGAAATGTTCCAATACCATAATAAACTTTGGTATAGGGCACGTTGGTACTGGAGGAAAAAAGTAGTTTTGACCTGGGGAGAAGGTATCAAGAAAAATTTCATAAAAAGTTATCTTTGGCCAAATCTCCAAAAGATTCAGTCCAGGGATTCAATAAATGGTTCCCACTGCTGTAATCTTCATCGTGGGGATGTATGCCACCTGACTTAAATTGGTGGAATTACCACTGCACTCACAGTGCATTTGTTCTGAAAACCAGAAACTGGAGAGAATTTCTAGTTGGCCAACCCTCAGACCCATTAACACTAACTTTCTACTAAGGATGTGGTAATTATGTTAGACACTATACCCAATTCAACTCATTATTTTAATTCATAGTTAAATGTAATCAACTCCTTACTTTACTCTAATTCATTGTTAAATGGAACTGAAGGATTAACAAAAAGGTAAAATGTCACAGGTTAATTTAAAAATGACATCCTCAATGTCCAAAATAATACAACATTTTATTTGAAAATAATCAAATTGTCTTAATCTCTAAGAGATTAGATGGAAGTACAGTAATAACTTTCAGGAGTAAGGATACTTAGCTCACATGTATAAACATATTTAGAAATTCATTAGCAAAAATTCCCTTCATTCTAATGAAAATGAGTATGTGTTTACTCAAGAAAATTTGGACTTATGATTTTATAATCAAGGAAATGCACATGTGAGGTCGGAGAAATAGATGGGACAGCTATTCAGTCATTACGCACTACATGTTGAATTAGGACCAGTTTAACTGACTCAACCAGTCAACTTTAAAAAACAATAGATAAATATTAGATCATTTTGGTAACAAGTGCTCAAATAGTCAAATTAATCCTAAAATAGTAGTGTGATATTTTTTATATATTATACTATAGTAGTAGGAAATTCATTCAGTTTGTCAGCATATTAGGATAAAAATTTAAGTGACAGTGTTTTGAGAGCAAAATGCTTAATTCTTTAAAGAAAAGACAACTAAAGTTATCACACTAAGCCAAAAAGGAGGGTATAACCTATTTTCAATTGTGAAAAGTTACATTTTATTTATAACATTAGAACTGCTAGAAAATAGACCTGTATTATATATTGTTAAGAACCTACTAAACTAATCGATGCATTTAAACCATTGGCATTTATAGCCCTGGAATTTTGAAAACTATGATGCTGCAAGACATTTCAACTTTTTTTTACAAGAATAAACATGAAAATATAACTCAATCGTCATTTGTCTAGGACTAATAGCTGATTATCTAACAGTATAAATATTTACTTTTTCCTTTCCTATGCCATTGTTTAAATAATATTTTTTGATTCTCATCCTACTCAAGCAGTTGTCTGAATTTAATGGCCTAGTTATACCCAGTTCAATTCTCCAATGAATTGACAATTTTTAATTTTGAGCAATTAATATTATGCAAACACCTCTTGCAACACATTTAAAACCTACCATATGCAGCAGGGGTTAGCTTTGCATGACTCTTTTTGCTGTGCATGTGATAATATCTTTGAAATAAATTCATAAAATGGTTATCTACTTCTTGTCTCTACTGGTGAAGTGATATTAATTACTCTCACCAAAGCCCAGAAGTTTAATTTAATGTCCTTTGTTCTTATGTTAATTGCTTTGAAGAAGGTTAAGCAATTGATTGAGACAGAAGCCTATTTCAAAAGACTTGTGTCTAATGAGAGTCTTCCTGAGCACTCGTTAAAGTTGACCACTATATAATGCTAAGGATGAGCACTTTAAAGGACCTTTAATTGGACTCAGAGCGAGAGAGTCTGCAGGAGTCACTTCAAGCTAACAGAAAAAAAGTCTACCGAATGTAGGCTCTAGACCCAACGGCCAAACTACAGGATGCTGACAGTACTCTCAGACCTGCGGGCATCCCTCGTGATGGCCGGCCCTCTGCCCTGTGCAGCAGTCCCTTTCAGACAGGTGACTTAGGGCGTTAGCTCAGCAATGCCGTAATGAGACGTCCAGGATACACTGGTGTGAAATGGATTTATGCTTCACTTGACTTGAAAACAATGTAAATATCACTAAATGTATAAAATGAATTTTATGAGTATCATCTCAGCAAACAATTAATATGCATGGTTCACTCCTTCAGGAAGTAGGGTAGTATTTGTGTATAACATAATATAACCAATGTGGAAAAAGGTCATGAGTTTGGAAGATCTTTGCAAAAAGAATGTACACTGAAAAGATGAGGTGACCTAGTAGAAGAGAGTGAAGTCTATATTTCTTAATGACAAGGTGTGACTAGGCACACTCAACACAGGGAAGTTATTTTGACATGGGAAGATAGTTTTGGTGAGCAATGCGCTTCACTTTTTATTTCATAAGAGTAACTGTGGGGAGGGGGTGTGAGTTGGGGCTAATAGCTGATAAATTCTACTTTTAGTTATACAGTCTCAACAGCCCATGAGGCAAGTGGACACTGCTTGAAGAAGTACTTTTAAAGCATCTTGAAGAACTTCCAGAGAATATATATGATTGAATAACATTCTTAGACTATACTAAGACACCAAAGGAATCGTGACTTATTTTAATAGTCATCTATAATATTCATGCTGCAGAGAGATGGCCTGATTATACATATTCCTCAAATTACCTAATTTAGTTATATAACAAAAAGAAGCTAGAAAATATTTGGGAAGGAGTCAAATAAGTGTTGGCTAGTAAGTTTTGAAATTATTCACCTGTGAGAATATGACATAATCGATAAACTACAAATTTAAGGACTGCCGTTTATTTCAGATATGATTTAGTCTCCCTTGACATTCTTCTGGCTAACACAAAAGCCGTCGATTAAAAGTGTACTTTCTGAGAATCCAGCACTTGCAGAGCACTGTGCAGATGATGGGAGTGTAAGGCAGATCAAGCCCCTGTATTTTACAGAACTTACAGTAGAGTCACAGAAACAATATTAGTGTCATCACTATAATGTACCTGACTTGACCGTCCTTACTTGGATAGACTGACATCAACAAAGTCCTAAATCCCGTATTTACAGTCTGTTTCTCTTCAGCGGTAAGTTGGGGGTAGGGTGCAAAGCAGTGGGAAGAACTTTAAATGTTCTCTGATGTTGTTCTTCCTGGTGAGACCACAGTACAGGAACGGGAACTGTTGTACTCACAACTGAAAACGGACATTCCTCAGGCCCATGGCACAAGCCAAGAAAAGGGCATAACTCAGTAGAGGCATACGCGTAAAGTAGAGGTAAGACTGATTAAATGTAAGCCACTGTTAACGTTTACACAGTCCTATTCACATACATCACTTCATGTCAGCCTCCCAAAAGGAGCACATCAATTTATAGGTGACGAAAAATGCTAACATTTAAATAGCTTGCCACATAGTTAGTAAATGGGAGAGATGGAACTGAAATCTACATTTGCAAGCTTCTTCATATTGGTAAATTTACAGCATTATTACAAAAAAACAACAACCTACATGGCAGTAAGTCTGCCACAGAAGGGGCCAGGCAGAGAGCAAAAGGTTGCACAACCCCACCTAGTGAAGTGAAGAACGCAACACGTGCCCGTGTTGTGGTTCCTGATGACTGACACGGAAACACGTTTCCAGGTATCTTCCCTTCGTGCTTACCCACAGAAAAAGCATTAAAAAAGAGGAGTCACCAACTTCTGTATCACCAGATAATACCAGATGGATAGTCATTCAAACCACCAGAACGAGACAGATGGGCTTGCCTATGTTGCAACACTCACACATCTATTATGACTACTATAATAATTGCTATTGTTAAGATGATGATTATCATTAATTTGTTCATTATTATCATTGTCATGGTCTTAGCTATATTACACAAACAAGTCAGTGAGAAGAGTTGGCAAAGTATGCAAATATTTCCAATTCTTTAGATTTATGGTCAAATGAGTAGAGATTGACTAGACATTTCTTTTCACCTAGTAAGACCAATAAAGTCCATATTGACATAAAAAAGTAACTCGAGAACTTTACAAAAGACTACTTGTTTAATTTTAGCCAAAAAATAAACTACCATATGTTGGTATCATTTATTTGCCTTCATTAAAAGCTTCATTGTAATGGCCTTTATTGTAGTATTTCTCTTCCACATGATCGCGTAAGTAGGCAGACCATTCTATCTATTCTCACTTCTCGGGTACTTAAAATAGTTCTGGAATATAGTTGTTGCTCAATAAAATATTAAATTAATATGTTATAGCTAAGCAGAAATGATAATACTCAGATATTTTGAATTTGAAGTAAGCATTTTACTTTCTGAATACAACCAAGATAGTTTACCTGTAGACAGGTAAACTACCCTCATTTAAATCTGGTATTTCCTAGGGAAAAAGAGATCCTCATGAAAGATCAGACTGACAACAGCTAAACAAGGTTCCACACAAGAGATTCTCTTAATTAGTGTGTGAGGGGTCTTAACATCCACTTGTATTTAAAAAACATTAATGTTCAAATAAGTGGATTCATACTATGGACAAAATGTTCTTTCTTAGTATATACAAAACAAGAAATGCCAAAATTCAAAATTCTCAAGAAAAAAACATAGCTTGGTTTGGGTGGGTGAGTGGAACACTAGAGAGTAATTTTCACCAGAACATGCGTGGATGTGGTCTCGCTCTGTTTATAGCTGGTAACAGGAATAACACCACGCTGTTGGATGGCGTCCAATTCGGTATTACGAAAAGTCCTTCTCTCTTCATTGCATTTTTTGTGAGTGCAAAGTATGGAATGCCCCCCTAAGGTGAAACTGTCCTTCTTACTTTTTTGCAGTGACCTCTCATATAATACAAAACCCAGCTGTTCTACGCGTCTGGACCATGTATATGACTGAGAAGTGCCTTCGTGTAGCAGATACAGACTAGATTGCGAAGCAGCCTTGTGCTCAATGAATACGTATCTTAGAGGAATCAAGGGCAAGTCCCTCACACCTCTGAGTCTTAGTTTCCTCACATGGGGAATGGGTGGAGAGATAAGTACTTATACTAAATGATACCATTTGTAATTTCTGTCATTCTAAAACCTGGAATTAAAATCATTAGGACTTTTAAAATTATGGTTGTTATATATACAAAAAAGCCAGTATCCAGTACTACATCCGGGAATTTTGCCTTGCCTGGGTCTTTCAGACATTGAATACTTTGCTTTGGAATCAACTGCCCTAGAAAGAGCATCAGAGAACTCATTCCAGCACTTTCCTGTGGTCTAAATGAAAATGTCCCTAGTTTTTTTCAGTTATCATTTGTCAATTTATTGAAGTCTTTAATACAATACATCTACTATCTATCGCTCTTGCCTGTTAATTTCCTTAAAAGTTCTCTAAAAATGGGTACAAATGGAAAGGAAGTCTATGCTGATGGAGAAGAGAGATTCAGGTGAGAAGCTTCATGAATTTTCTAGCATGACTGATAAGCTTCAATTATGTTTTCTTAGATTTATTAAATATTACTTTCTGTACATGTATTGAACTTTGAATGACTTCAGGTTTGTTTCATAAAATAAAATTTGGTAGCACTGGTAACCAACCCCTTACATGCCAAAATGCACAAAAAATTATATGTAGTTTTTCAAAAATACTTGTACAGGGTTAAAAAGAGAGGCAAATAGCAGATGCTCCCATAGAAATACCCTTTGTTACAAGTAATACAACTTTTTATTAGGCTCTAAAAGGCATGTTTCAGCATTATTTTCCAGCCACATAAAAAACCTGACATTTATAAGTAAAAAGTCTCATCTGTACTCTTATGACAGTGGACAAAGAGCACTCAGTTCAAGTGTCATTTTGGTGCGGTGGCAAATAATTTTGAAACACGCACTTCTAGTTCACTGCATGATCCATGGGTTCTTTGAAAAGACGCAGAGCAACGCAAAGGATTTTCATAGTGCAGACAGTCACAAATACGCTGCAGCGGTCAACAGAGAAATTTTTTTCCCTGCAGATGTCTGACTTACCGTCTCTGTGTGGAGAAAATACAGACATGAATAGTGTTTTATGTTTTTAAATCCATTGCCAGAGAGCCATAATTTAAGATAACAATTTGCATTTTATTCTTCTAACCTTTCAAAAGGAAATGCTGGAAGTGTAACAGCAGATGACAGGGATTTGTAAGGCATAACCATTGTTTAATTACTTGTTATGTGCTATCACTCATTACACAAATACCATTTCATCTCTTCACGTATAGGTAAACTAGAAGGCTCCAGATTCTAATGTAACAGAACTTAGAGATGTCTTACCTGACACACTGATTGATAAACTCTGTATCTATGCCCTCTTCAAGTAGTGCCACAGCTATTATTAAAACAGTTCATTTAATTGAAAACTTTATGAAGCTTTGAAAGAGACTTGACTTTACACAGTAAAGAAAGGACATATCTGTTTAGTTGCTGAGATCATTGGGATGCTTTAAAATAATTTGTTTTGTGGTCTGACACTAAACCATTTAAGATGTGTTTTGGTTGGTTGTTTGCATTAATTACATGAATAAATACTGTGGTCATATTGAATGCTTGTTCTTAAACACAACTGAATCTTCACTTATAAGTTCTCTGAGACTAATTTTTCACATACTTGTTTTATAAAACAAATAATTGCTTTATCATTTGCGGCTAAAGAAGGAAGAAGAGTTCTTTCTGCCTACAACCTATGAAGAGGGGGAGGTGGGTATCAGAAGTACTTGGGTATTGTACAAGCTCTGTGTGGTAGCTTCAATGGGCTGACAGCCTCAGAGAGCAGAATAATAAAAATTGTAATAATAGCAGCTATGGTTATGATTATTATTTTAAGGAGTATGACAGAGTGCAACTGTGAATGTTGACATTGTAAGAGGTCTCTTTGATTTTAGGATAAAAGACTCTGAAAGTGAAAGAAACACATTTTTTAAATTAAAAATACGCTGTATCATCCATTATATACCTATGACACATGTGAATAATTTTTTGCATAAATATCCATTCTATAGTATATCACAACTTATTTAACTAATAAATGGTTGACATTCAGATTGACTTACAGAGTATCGCTGTTATAAACAGTAACATAAGTGTGGATAATTTCTCTTTAAAACTAGAACTTGGGGTTCTAGTGTCTCCTGCTCTGTCATGCAGGATATTCTCACAATGAAGGACTAGGGAAAGGCTAGCAGAACGATGAGAGATTAATATTAAAAAATGCTTCAAAATAAAGAAGCCAGATTAAAATCAGATTTTGGAACAGGGGTCAGAAATGGTGGTTCCAGTTTCCAGACAAGCGGAGGAGGAGTAAATTCAAGGGGAAAAAACGACAAGATACCTCAGTCAGCTACAATTTGGGGCCAAAAGGGAGTTTGGAAAAGTAATGTGGAAACATATATATATGTATGAAAATATATATTTTTCACTTCAAGTGTATATAATAACTTTCTAGTCTCGTAAATGTTTATGTCACATCAGTTTCTTTTTACTCAATTAACTAACCAAACTGTTATTTGAATAAAAGCTCTCGGAACTTATTTATAGAAAGATTTCAGGGAGTCCATCTTAACATATTCATTCTTTAGAAATACATAAAATTTTGACACTGTAAGTCTCTTTTAGGATTTTCTTTATATTTAATCAAAACAAGAAAAAGACATCAAAAAATTGGTAATATGTGTACATGTCTGTGTGTGCTGCTTACCATTTTCAAAGCATTTTAAGATGGAAATCAGCGGGCTCATTATGAAGATGACTAGATTCCATATATTCCACTTGAGCTTTAATTAATTAAGACAGGATTTTCCCTATAGTATAAACCAAAACTTATCCCCAGGAAGCCCCTAATCCACCCTCTCATTTGTTACCAAGGCTCTCTGATGGAGGCTACCTGGAACAAAGAAGCCCCTAATCCAATCAGCCTCTGCATTTCCGGATGAGGCCCCACGCCTCAGTCCCATTAAGAAGCAGAAGGAGCCCAAAACAGAATTCACTG
>PVKM010035365.1:0-15207 GCA_004027735.1 Carollia perspicillata | reverse complement strand
TCCAGTGGACTTTCCTGTGAGACCAGGAGCTTCTCCCACCACTGGAACCCCAACAGGTTTTGCTGCCAGAGGTTTTGAGGTTTTATTTCCCCATGCTGGAACCCTGAGTTGCACAGTCTGTATCATTCCCCAGCTGTCCCTCCAGGTTTATCTGCACACAAATGTGGGATCCAAAGTCTGCCAACCACCACCCTGCCCACCTGGTCCACCAGCCCCCACTTGCCATGCATCCCCTCTGTCCCTCCTACCAGTCAGGATGAATATTTCTTCTTTAAATCTTTGGTTGACAGACTCCATACAGTTCAATTTTCTGGCCATTCTAATTGTTTTTTGTTTTTTAATCAGTTGTTATCTTTCTTTTGGTTGCATGAGGAAGCGAAGCATATCTACCTATGCCTCTATCTTGGCTGGAAGCCTTTATTCTCAATATTCTTACGTGGTCTTGTATTTGCCAATCAGAATGTGGGGAGAAAATGAATAAACATTAGCCAAAAAGTATGAGTGTGGGGAGGGAGAGGGAAATGCCAGTTTAGACTGTTTTTACCAGTCATCACACTATGTACATTTTGATATCTTACAGCAGCCTCCAACCAGCCATGCAGTATGGGGAGCCTTGACGCTCTACTCCTTACACTCTATCATGAGTCATCAGTGAAGAGTCATAGCCTCCATCCTAGAGTGTGCAGAGTCACAGGAATGCAGGCTCGAATGCACAGAGGTCAAGTGCACTTGCCAACACAGGACTGTGGGCCTTACCAAACAAATATCTTTATGTCTCAGCCACCTCGGATATGAAATAGACAAAGGAAAAGTACTTTCTTATTAACAAATTAATATTTGTTATGGACTGGATGTTTTCATCCCTCCACTCCAAATTCAAATGTTGAAATTCTAACCACAAAGTGATGATGGTATTAGAAGGTGGGTGTTTTGGAGGTGACTGGTCATAAGAGTAGAGCCCTTATGAATGGTATTAACGACCTTCTAAAAGAGCCCCTGAGAGAAGGTGGCTGTCCGTAAACCAGGAAACGGGTCCTCACCAGAAACCCAATTTGCTAGTCCCTCAGTCTTAGGCTTCCCAACCTCCAGAACTGTGAGAACTGTCTGTTGTTCAAGTCACCCAGTCTGTAGTCTTCTTATTATAGCAGCCCAAACTGACTTAGACTACCTTAATATAGGCATGAATATTATCTTAGCTCTTTGGTCTTGGAAAATTTACTTATTCAGACAGATCAGATTCTGTCGATTACAGAGAACAGAAACCACTCAGACAAGGTCAAGTAAAAGAGAATCGTAAAGAAATATGACAGAATCTCAAGCAAATGTAGTGCAGGAAGTACAGCCAAGCTTCACGGGAACTGGAAAGCCATCTGTCTTTCTCTCTCCCCTCACGTGTGCACACAGACACAGAAAGGGAGAGACAGAGCTTTTCATCATTGTTTCTCTCTCTGCATTTGCCCCATTGTCGACACAACAGATCAGGGTCCTCATGATTTCTGCTTCTCCACACAACTTCGACTTTTATGTGGCATTGACCTGCCATGGGCCAACTCTGGTCCTGGCTCTATTGGGCCTAATGTCTAATTTTTATGGCCATGTTACTATAGGAACTGCATTTCTTAGTCAGATCCTAGAGATAAAATGACTGGATTTTGGACAGATTTTGGGTTTGCTCTTTGAGGTTAAGATATTGTCCTCCTGGTCTAATTGGCAAGTGTGGGTCACACAGGACCAGAATCACTCTTTCCCTGCCATGTGGGTGAGACCCATTACGCCGAAAGGGGGAGATTTACTGATAGGACAAAAGCCACTTTCTCAGGCCCTCTTTCCCAGAGCTGGCTGGACCCCATAAAGCCTGACTGACCGTAACTATTTTACGAGACTTTATCCTCCAGTCTAGAAAATTACTGGAAGCTCCCTGAAGGCGCAGAGGTTCTGGGAATCCACAGAACAGGACATACCAGACCACAACCATGGGACTAGACCCTACACCCAAAGATAACATTGAAACAAGTTACAGCCTAATTGAAACTTCCTGCTCTACAACCACCTCATTTCTCAATAAAAAGTCTAAGCCCTGACCCAGGCACCTTTCTCTACACCTAGCCCTTTCCCTCCCTTAGGAAAGGAAAAATAAAACCTTTGCTGTCTGCATTTTCTTCTCTTTGTGAATTCTTTCACAGCCCACATCACCAACCACCCTAATAATTACCATAAGTAAAAATTTCAGATTGCAGGTTTAATTTAAGAAAGGTGTTAAATTTTAGTTTTCATAGAAAAACTTTTCATAATACATTATTCATTTCTCCATTTTTTATAGAACTTTCTTCTGATAAAAATACATATATATTTCATAACTTTTAGAAAATGTACAAAAATATTAAAAGTAAAAGTTAATCTCAATCTCCCTACTTAAAAATTAATCTGGTTAACATTTTTATACATTTCTCTCTCTTTCCCTAGTGCATTTTTCATGGATGGGGTTATAATTATTATTTTGTAACATGGTTTTTATTGGTTTTAGTTTCCTAGCAAAAAATTTTGAAATAAAGATTCAAGATCACATAATTAATTTTGAAGGTGACCCCAGGAAACACCAGTAGGGAAGTGGGGAAGTGATACAGGGAAGGGTAACGTTTCAGTCACTACTGCTGTGGAACAAGTAACTTCTTCCTTGTATGAAACAGCTATGTTTTTTAGTCGTATGAACCATACAGCTTAGTTGTATGAATCATTATATTTTGCATACAATTCTGTGCATCAGAATTTGTAAAGAGTTCAACTGTGACACGTCCTCAGCCCACAGGCATTTGAAGGCTCTCTGAGCTGCATGTTCCAGATGGCCCAACTTCATGGCTGGTGCTTGATCCTGAGGGTCTGGAGGGAGCTGTTTGGTTTATGGACCAGAGCATCTGCATGTGGGCTCTGTAGCACAGCAGCCTCAGTGCAGTCAGACTTCTTACCTGGTGACTGATTTCCCCAAGGGTGAGTGTCGGAGAACCCAGCAGAAGCTGATGGTCTTTTATAGTCTAGCCTTGGATATCATGTAGTGTCACTACTGCCATACTATTTTGATCAAGGCCATCAAGAGCTCACTAGGGAGGGGGACATAGATCCTACCACTTAATGGGAGGAATGCCAAAGAATTTGGGGCCTTTTAAAAAATTATTACAGGAAGGAAGCCAATAAATTTTGTATAATTAACCCCATTGGCATGGTGTTGCAACTGGAGCTGAGTTCTGCTGGAAAACTCATGGAAACTGTAGAAAACATTTCAAAATTGTCCCTAAGGAGGACTGAGGAAGCTGAAATATTTAACCAAAAACTTTGCATCAGTAATTAGTTAGGGCTGGGAAGTTTGAGGAGGAAACAATAATTTCCCTAGGATTTGATGGGCACTGCCTTAGCATTGACTTCTAGCATGTTGCCTGGCCAGAGGAAAGCCTCAGGCAGAGACTCTCACGTGGTCACAGCAAACAGCCTTTGAGGGACAGAGAACTGCACAGAGATGAATGCCAAAAGGGTCTGAGGATGGGGCCTATAGTATCTCCTACAGTGCATCTAACCCATTTTTTTTTTTTGCCACTGAATATTCTTTGCGAGAACTTTTAATTGCCACATATATTTTTTAATTTAAATTTTATTTTTTATTTTATTTTTTAAAGATTTTATTTATCTATTTTTAGATAGAGGGGAGGGAAAGAAAAAGAGAGGGAGAGAAACATCAATGAGAGAAACATCCATCAATTGCCTTCTGTACATGTCCCAACCTGGGATGGTACCCGAAACCTAGGCATGTGCTCTAGCCGGGATTCGAATTGGTGAACTTTTGGTTTGCAGGATGATGCCAACCAACTGAGAGCCACAACAGCCAGGGCTACATAGATATTTTGATGTTTAATTAACATCTCTGTGCATAAAGCTGAGGGGTGTACCAAAACATCACGCCACCATGTCAATTAAAGTCATTACATTTCCTCTAACTTTAGACCACCAATTATTCCTCTTTCTAAGTTTCCTGGGTTTGCTCCTTCACTTTACACCAAACTTGCACCTCTCTCCCCATGATTCCTTTTCAATTGGCACCACTTTTACTCTAGGCAGATAACCTAATCTGTTTCAGTGACAAAATAGAGAAAAAGTCAGATGATCAACCTCAACTTTGTCCTTTCCTACCTATCCATTTTCCTACATCTAATGCCTTTGTCATTTTCTTTGAACCACAGAAGTTAAGGAGTCCCTCCTCCAGTTCTAGACCAACCTTATCCTCCCTTCCTCTATATGAATCCCTGCCAATAGCCCCACCTGAGTTCTTCCTGCCTCCTCCTAGATCTTACCTGTTTACTTCTCCTCTCTCTAACGTTTATTTTCAACCTCTCACTCACTCTTTCCTCCTCTTCTCCTCCCTATAAACATATCCAAGCATTCTTCAGACTAAAATCACATGTCCTTACCCACCTGGCAACTGTATAATTTCTCTCCTCACTTCCCATTCATTTCACAATGTACTGCATTTGAGCTTCTGCCTCCACCAGTCTTTTGAAACTCTTCTTGCCATGGTCATCCATCAACAGCCATTGCCAACTCTGGAGGCAGTCGTGGTTCCTGGTTCTTAAACCCCTTCTGCCGATAAGTCATGGAGAGCTTTCCTCTTTTTGGAAGCCCTGTTCTCTTGGCCTCCATGACTCTGACTCTGCACCCTCCTGATTAACCATGCCTTAGGAACATTTCTTCTTCCTTTTGTCTGCTACCCTTCCTTTAGCTAGCACAAAATGTTGCAGTCCCCTGTCCAGTACTGGCTTTTTGTTTACATTTTCTCCCAAGGTGATCTTATCCTCTTTCATGTTTCCAATTATATATCTGCAATCCTTTGTCTAAAACCCTTGGTGCCAGATGGATTCAGAATCCAGAATTTTTCAGATTTTGGAAAGGTAGTAAGAAGCATATACTGAAAATTAGATACCGGTCTAGATAGAGTCTGAAACAGCACCATTTAATCAAATACACAAATATTTCTGTAGTGAAATACAAATATTCACACTAAGGATTTTTAAAAGGCTGATAAATAGTATATTCAGTTCAACTTTTGGTGTCAAAATTGCTCAGATCAGGTCAAGTTTTGCCACCAAATATAATTTTTAAAGATTTTTGGTTGTTAGACTTTTTTGGATTTGGAAATTGCGAGTAAGGGAATGCAGATCACTACCACAGGGGTGCTGATGTATCTCCCCAAATTTTTATCTCCAGGTCACAGTTTTCTCTGAAGCTTTAGGCTTAGCTGTCCAAAATTCTGCCTAGATATAGCTATCTGGATGTCTTACAGACATATCAAGCTCAACTCACCCAAAGCTGAATATTGTCCCCTCACTCTAAGGTCTGGTCCTTTGAGAAACAGACTCTGAAACATACCTGCATACAGGAGGTTTACTGGGAATGCTCTAGGTTACAGCACCTGGAGGCCCGTGGTTGGGATGGGGCAGCAGAATTAGGCACAGAGAGAAATTGAAGTGTGATGCAGACAAAACGAAGGCCTCAGTTGATCTTTGGGGAGGTCCGGGGCTGAAATGGCCCCTCAGAGTTTTCCTGAGTTGAGAAAATGGGACCTAGTTTATGTGCTTCTACATTAACCAGTCATTGAATATGGGCTGCCCCTGCAAGGGGGCCTAACCTTGAGCAAAGTAGCTCTCCAGGGCTAAAGAAGACCTGCGGGCCATCAGTTGCCATTATTTCTGGAGGCTAGGGGAATGGTGGCTTCCACCCCATTGTGTCCACTGCAAGCTCTCCTCCTGGTTTCTCTGTCAGCCACTTGCTCAGGCACCCAAGTTAATAGTTTCCAATAATCTTGGACTCCTCTCCGTCTCTTACTGCTTCCATGTCTGATAACTCATGCTGTCCTGCCAACTTAGTCTCCCAAATATATTTTAAAAATCTGCCTCATCTCCTTCATCCTTATGTCCAATATCCTAATTGAGACTCAGATTGTCTCTTTGTTGCCTGCTTTATGGAAATTGTCTTCTTCCGACACATTTTTCTTTCTTCCATTCTTTTCCCAATTATATTCATTTTCTGTATATGCAGCAGAATAAACTATCCAAAAACTCAAATCTGGACAGGGCAATCTACTGATAAAAATCTTCTGATGGCTCACCATTCCTATAATAGATATCCTTAGCCTGTTATACAAGGCCTGCCTAGCTGCCCCCATCCCCTATCCCAACACTGACTGTACTAGCATTTCTCCTCAGCACACTCTCTTCCTCCTGCATGCTATGCTGCTTCTTGTCTCCATGCTTTTGTTCATGTAGTTGGTCCTCTCTACCCAGATGCCCTTCACCCACCTCAACCCACCCATTAAGACTTGGCTTAGCTATCACTTGCATTGGGGACCTTGTCTAACTTCCCTTCTCTAGTCTCGGTTGGGTGTACCTGCTCTGTGCAATTCTAATGTCCTATCCATATAGCTCCCATTATACTTAACATTCTGTGTTTTATTAGATATGTTGCTTCCCCTTGAAAACCAGGACAACAGTTTCACCTTTTACCCTTCTCACCTTACATACAACTACGGACATAACTGGCTCTCAAGGAAAGCTTTTTGGGTGAATGAATAAAATATCATAACAATAATTGTAATATCTACTGTTTATTAGTGTGCTGAGCACTGTGTTCAGACAGTCACATTTATTTTCTCATTTTATCCTTAAATACTTTTAGGAGGAAAGTACTATTATTCTCATTTTTCTATGAAGAAACTGAGTCTCTGGGGTCACACTGCTGTTAAGTGATAGAACTGGGATTTGAATCCAAGTACATTTGACCCCAAAGTGTAAGCTCTTAACTCACTGGCTTCCAGGAGCCAGTGAGCATCGAACCACAGTCCCAAAGGTGCAAAGGCTCTTGGGAACCAACATCTGAACTACAAGGTCAGTGTGTAGTTCAAAGTTTAGAGCATGAGATTCTCTTACATTAAGCTTCAAGGGTCTCCTACTGAACATTCAATATAATCCCATTTCTAAAAAATGGCTCAGAAGGACTTGAACAACAGGTCCCTGCCTTCTTCTCCATACTCAGTCATCCTGCTACACTGTTCCCAACACACTACTGTTCTCTCTGAGACTTGAATGCTTCAAGCTCTTTCTAGCTTGGAGGCCTTTGCACATTCTGTGCCCCTGCCTTCCTTGTTTTTTCTATATTCTTCCCTTCCATATAGCAGGCTCTTTTGTATTCCTTTGTAAATGGTACTTCTTCATAAAATGTTTTTAAAGTAGGTCCCCATTATTATCTGCCTCATCTTCCTGTTTCCTTCATAGCATTTACCTTGACTTGTATTTTACTTCATTTGTTTACTTTATTATTTTTCATATATATTTTAATTTATTTATTCATTTTTTGAGAGAGAGAAACATCAATTTGTTGTTCCACTTATGTATACATTCAATGGTGATTCCTGTATGTGCCCTGACCTGGGATCGAACCTTCAACCTTTGCAAATTAGGACTATATTCTAACCAACAGAGCTACTCAGCCAGGGCTCATTGGTTTATTTTTGTCTGCTTTTTCCCCTAGAAGTATAAGGTCCATTACAGTAGGGTTTCTTTACTGTATTCCCAGAGCCTAACACAGTGAATGAACAAATAGGAGCTTCCACTGGTAGGAGGGGTAGAAAGGGCAGTCAGGGCAGAGAGGATGTGAGGCCAGGCAGCAGCTGACAGATGGGTGGGCAAGGTGGCAGCTGATGTACTGGGTAGTCCCACATTTGCATGCAGATAAACTGGGAGGAACAACTAGGGAGCAAGACAGACCTCACAAGTCAGAGTTCCAGTGCTGGCAAATGAAGCCTCAAAACCTCTGACTTAAAAAATCTGTGGGGGTTGAGGCAGCAGGAGGAACTTCTAGCCTCACATAAGAGTTCCTTGGAAAGACCCACAGGGTCCTAGAATGTACACAAACCAACTCACCCAGGAATCAGCACTAGAAGGGCCCAATTTGTTTGTGGGAATCAGGGGAAGTGACTGAAGGCCAGCTGAGAGCTGAGCAAGCAGCATTGTTCCCTCTCTCATCCCTCCCTCACATACAGTGCCTCAAATCAGCCAAGTGGATTGTCTAGCCCTCATGAATACCTAATGCTCTGCCCTTTACTGTGTAACAGGTGCACCAAGAAAAAAAATATGGCCCTAATGAAAGAACAGATCAAATGTCCAAAAGCAGAACTAAGCAATGAAGAGATAGCTCACCTATCAAATGCACAGTTCAGAATACTGGTAATCAGGATGCTCACAGAAATGGTTGAGTATGGACACAAAACAGAGGAAGAAGTGAAGGCTATGCAAAGTGAAATAAAGGAAAATATACAGGGAACCAACAGTGAAGGGAAGGAAACCGGAACTCAACAGTTTGGAACAGAAGCAAGAAATAAACATTCAACCAGAACAGAAGGAAGAAACAAGAGTTAAAAAAAAAAAGTGAGGAGAGGCTTAGGAACATCTGGGACAACTTTAAGCTTTCCAACATCTGAATCACAGGTATGCTAGGAGAACAGGAAGAGCAAGAGGCTGAAAACATATTTGAAAAAATAATACAGGAAAACTTCCCCAATCTGGTGAAAGAACTAGACATGCAAGTCAAGGAAGCTCAGAGAATCCCAAAGAAGTTGGGCCCAAGGAATCTCGCACGAAGGCATACCATAATTACAATACCCAAGATGAAAGAAAAGGAAAGAATCTTTAAAGCAGCAAGAGAAAAGGAGACAGTTACCTACAAAGGAGTGCCCATAAGACTGTCAGCTGATTTCTCAAAAGAAACTTTGCAGTCAAGAAGGGGCTGGGAAGAAGTATTTGAAGTCATGAAAGGCAAGCACCTACATGGAAGGTTACTCTATCCAGCAAAGCTATTATTTAGAATGGAAAGGTAGATAAAGTGTTTCCCAGATAAGGTCAAGTTAAAGGAGTTCATCATCACTCACTCCTTACTATATGAAATGTTAAAAGGACTTATCTAAGAAAAAGAAGATGATCAAAAAATATGAACAGTAAAACAACAAACTCAGAATTATTAACATCAACACCTAAGACAAAAACAGACTAAGCAAACAACTAGAACAGGAACAGAATCACAGAAATAGGATCACATGGAGGGTTAGCAACAGGGGAGTATGTGAGGAGAGGGGGAAAAGGTACAGAGAATAAATAGCATAGATGGTAGGTAGAAAATAGACAGGGGGAGGGCAAGAATAGTATGGGGAATGAAGAGGCCAAAGAACTTACATGTATGATCCATGGACATGAACAAAGTGTGGGAGTGGGGGGGAATGCTGGTGGGAAGGAGTCCAGGGTGGAGGAGAATAAAGGGGAGAAAAAATTGGGACAACTGTAATAACATAATCAATAAAATATACTAAAAACAAAGTTGAATAACTATAAGAAGTTCACTATTAAGAAAAAGAAAACAGAAAATAACATGTTTGTGAGGATGTGGAGGAATCGGAACCTTGTGCACTGCTGGTGAATACATAAATGGTGCAATCACCATGGAAACATGCCAGTTCTTTGAATAAATGAAAACAAAATTATCGTATGACCCAGCAATTCTACTTCTGGGATATACCCAAAACAATCCATGCTCTAGTGGCTCTTACATTTCTAGAAGTAAGAGCAGACAAAAATAAGCAAATGAAGTAAAATGCTTACAAATCAAGATGAATACTATGAAGAAAACAAAGAGATGAAAACAGAGACTTGAAAGACATTTGAACACCCATGTTCACAGCACCATTACTTGCAATAGCCAAAAAGTGGAAGCAACCCAAATGTCCACAGATGGATGAATGGATAAACAAAATGTGGGACAGACATAGAATGGAGTACTATTGAGCTGTAAAAAGGGAGGACATTCAGACACATGCTACAACATGGATGAACTTTGAGCACATTATGGTAAATGAGATAAACCAGGGACAAAAAGACAAATATTGTATGATTCCACTTATATGAGGCACCCCAAAAAGTCAAATTCAAAGATACAATAAGTAGTACCATTGTTCTCAGGAGCTGGAAGAAGGCAAAATAAGAGTTACTGTTTTTTGACAATAGAGTTTCAATTTTGCAAGAAGAAAAGTGTTCTGTAGATAAATATCGGTAATGGTAGCACAATGTACAAGATACCAATGAATTGTGCACTTAAAAATAGTAAAGATGGTAAACTTTATGTTGTATATATTTTACCACAGTTCAAAGGAAAAACAGAGAAGGAGAGAGAGAAGGAAGAAAGGAAGGAACGAAGGAAGGGAAAGTCATATACCTGGTTAGCAGCACTGCTGGTCTCCTGGCTCCCAGTCTAGTATCCTCCCATTTATGTACGCTGGCTCCTATCAGAGCACATTTTATTAACTAAGTTTTACAACTATGTCCTTTCTGAGAAGAGTAAATATTTCTAGGATATATAAAAAAGGAGTAATACTTATTTTGGAATTAGAAGACAGTTTAGAGTTTATTTAAATATATATATCTTCTGTAGCAGTCAGGGCAAGGGTAAGGTTAACCCAGGTAGGAAGCCATTACTACCCTGGCTAAGTAAGTGGGGAGGAGTGGTCACTGGAACTTGAAGAGCTGAGGTAGGAGAGGCAATGACCTTTTGTAGAGGAATGGAGCTGTTGCCATGCATTGCTAACAAAAAAAAAAAAAGAGCTAGTCAAACAAATATGCCTTTCTCTGGTCTTCTACTAGTTCCTCCCATTGGTTGAACCCATCTAGAAGTCAGACGGCAAAAGAACCCATTGAGGCCATTCATAAAGACCCCAGGACACAGAGCAGAGGCAGAAGGCAGAGAATGGATCTAGGTGACTTCACTATACTACATTTCATTTTAGAAGTGAAAGCACTCCGACTCAAGGAATTAAATGACTTGCTTAAGGTCTCCCAGTGATAGATATGGGACCATCATGGTATTTATGACCCAATGAAGTGTCTACCCATGCATCAATAGGAAATGAAAACATTTGTCTAAATTTGGAAAATATGTCACAAACCAAGCAAACATCTGAAGGAAGTTTTGTTTTAAAAAGAAAGTGCACAGCTTCCACAGAAATAGCACTCATCAGGAGCTTTTATGCTATGGACTTCACAAGCCTGATTCATCCCATGTGGTGAAGGAAAAATTTTAAGATTATGAGTTTTTTTCCTGGTGTGTCCTAATGATCACCACAGTGTGTGGGACATTTAGAAGAAGCTAAAGCAGAGTATAACTTACAGATGTTTAATTACATAAAATAAGACAGCTAAATCACAGAAAATTGTTGAAAAGATTCAGACTTGGATCCTCAAACAAAGACTTTTCATAATTAAAGGACCATGAGACAACTTTGCAGGCTCCTAGAAGTTCACAAAATACTACTTAAAGTAATATCTATAGAAGACTTAACATGTTGCCTCCCTGGCACATGCTACATGCTTAAAAAGTGCTAGCTGGTAGTGTTATGGCATAAAATATTCTTTTTGCTCCAAGGTGGTTATTCAGCCACATTGCGTGACTAATTTCTCACAGTTTTAGCTGACATTGATCTATTGATCTGTTAAGACCACCATGAAGTCCAAGTGAATTATGGCAGTCATAATGATGACAATGCATCTTACGTAGAAAATGGTGGCTGGCAATGCTGACTTTGATGAGGGAACAGGAGGAAGAGTGAAAGATAAAAGAAAAAGAGAAGCTGTAGGAGAGGAAGAAGAAAGAGCCCAAAAGGTAGGTCTTTTGAAGTGTGAGGAAGAGAGGACATGTCAGTCTACCGCTATGGTTGATCCCAGGATCCATGGCTAGACGCATATTGAATCAAGGCAGAAAAGTCCACGGAAATCAGTCTAAATGCTTAGTGACACTGCCATACGAAGGATGCCAACATTCGGAAAGGGATTCCCTAAAGGATCAGTTACTGCCTTCTCTCTGCAATTTGCGTGTGAGGCCCACATGTCCAGGAGGGGATTTCCTGTAATTCCACATTTTAGTTTGCCCTCTTCACTTGGTGGAAACTACTCAATGATATCATTAGGTGAGGACTGCGCCAGGCTCTAGGGGGCCTCCTCCTAATTGTCTTTTGAATGTCAGGTTCTCTGAACATCTCTAGGGACTCTAAAGAATGTGAAAATATCATCAAAATGGATCTTATCTTCAAGGAAGTTATAGCCCCAATTTGCATGTTGAATTGATTACAAATTTCTCCCTGGTCAAGTGTATCAACACAAACAGAAGAGTTAAGAAAAAAAACCCCAGTCATTTCTATTTTTCTTCCCAAATAAGAAAATGTACTATTCATATCATTTGTGGCAATAACAGAAAAGCAAAATAAGGAACACCAAGCATTTGGTGTGTTTGTTCTGGCATTAGAATTAAGCTGTCCTAGCTCAGGGTGCCCATCACCAGCTACATTCTGAGAGAGCTGGCATTTCGATGGCACTAAAACCGTCTAAGCATTTCAGTTCCTTATTTGTGAAGCTGGGCAACAGCCTTCCTAGGCCCCTTCTCTTTCCCTTTGGGGAGGTGGCAGCAATTTCCCCTCTTAGTCCATAGTTTCCTTTACTTTCTTTGAGAAATAAAGTGAGGCAAATCTCGTTGGTGCCGTCAGCTTTCCAGTTTCCTGATTGCCCTGGCTGAGGTTTCAAACAATTCTCGGTTTTATTTCCTTCTTTGCTCCCTGTTCTATGCCACCAGTGTTGTTTGTTCCAAGGATTTGTTAAATTATGGAAGCTCTGTGATCTTTTCTGGTAGGTTTCTGTGGTTCCTGTGTGACAGGTATTCTGCATTAGGGCACAGCTTATTTATACAGTATGTTCCACGTGTGAAACGACTTAGCAATCTCCCTTTGAAGGATCACAGTTTGAAACAGAAACCTAAAAGTCTGAGATCTAACATGTTCCAGGATAGGTGATTTAAGTAGGAATCTATAAACTCTCAGGACAATATGTGTTAGCTTCACGGTTTTTAAAAATAATCTAGAAGACTTTTCAAATTGGAGGATTTGATCACTCATTTAAAAGAATACTGCATGATATGGATGGACCTAGAGGGTATTATACCAAGTAAAATAAGTCAGAGAAAGACAAATACCATATGATTTCACTTATATATGGACTCTGAAGAGAAAAATAAACAAACAAAATAGGAACAGACGCATAGATACAGAGAACAGATTGATGGTTACCAGAGGGGAGGGGGGATGAAAAATTTAGGGAAAAAAGTTGAGTGGATTAAGAAGTACAAATTGATAGTTACAGAATAGTCACAGGGATGTAAATTACAGCATAGGGAATGCAGTCAATAATATTGTAACAACTATGTCTGGTGCCAAGTGGAGACTTGAAATATTGGGGGGGGCACTTTGTAAAGTATATGATTGTCTAATCATTATGAATTTAAATTGTAATTGAAAAATAAAAAAATAAATTTTAAAAGGTTAAATTAAAAAAATTTAAAATACATGATATAATCATCTAATACTCTATTCTACATTATTTTAAGTTATAGCCTATATGCTATGTAGCCACTAGTAAAACAAAAGTGAGTACCTTAGATTAAGTTTACCACTATTCTGTGAAATAAGTTAAAAATGTTTCCCAAAAAATCAGAAAGTCAAGCCTAGTCATGTTAGTAATTGGCTGCGATAGGGAAATAATGAAGTACTGACATAAAAAGAGAGATGACCTGAACCGCACATATGTCACATGTTCTACAGGGGAGGAGAAGGGAATAGTATCAAAATACTACAAGCCTTTCACTACCACGACCTGTTTATAAAAGGAAGTGGAAAGGTTAAATAATTCGCCCAGGGCCACACGGCTAGGAAGTAAGGGAGCTGGGATCCTTCCCAGTCAGATGCCTAAGTTTATCTTTTTGCCACTAAATCATCAAAGATATTTCATATGTATATAAGTTTGGTTTTCCTTATATTAAAACTTGCTTTGCACACCTACTGAATGATCAAAATCTAGAACACTGACAATGCCAAATGCAGGTTAGCATGAGGAGCACCAGGAACTCTCCCTCGTGGCTTCTGGGAGCACAAAATGGCACAGCCACTCTGAAGACACTGGCCGTTTCCTAAAAAGCTAGCATATTCTTACCACGTGATTAGCAATCATGCTCCTCGGTATTTACCAAAAAGATGAAAACTCATGTCTACACAAAGCCTGCACATAGATGTTTATAGCAGCTTTATTCTTAATTGCCAAAACTTGGCAGCAACCAAGATGTCCTTCGGTAGGTGAACAAATACATTAACTGCGGTCCATCCAGACACTGTAATATTATTCAGCACCAATAAGAAAAGTACTGTCAGGTCATGAAAAGATATAGAAAAAATTTACATGCATATTACTAAGTGAAAGAAACCAGCCTGAAAAGGCTACTCCGAGTTCTGGAACCAATTCCAATATGGGACAAAAGGATATTCTCCACACCAACAAGCAATTTGCTGGACACCAGCTTAGTATCCTGTGATTCAACTTGATTCTGACATGATCTACCTGAAAGTAGTATCGGATTCCATGGGTTAAGAATTCAGTGCTACAAGACTGCTTCCCACCCCACCCCGCTCCACTTCAGATGGTTGTCTCCTATGCTTCTGACCAACTGGTTATAGATTGGGGGCTCCAATGACCCCTACCCCCTCTTTAGGTTTGATTAATTTGCTGGACTGGCTTGCTGAATTCATTAAAACATTTTACTTACTAGATAACTGGTTATTTTAAAACGATATAACTCAGACCCTGCCCGGGTGGCTTTGTTGGTCAGAGCATTGTCCCATACACCAAAAGGTTGCGAGTTCAATTCCTGGTCAAGGCACGTACCTAAGTTGCACGTTTGATCCCTGGTTGGGGTACGTACAGGAGGGAACTGACCAATGTCTCTCTCTCCCCCACCCCTTTCTCTATCTCTTAACATCAATTAAAAAAAAAGAAGGGTATAACTCTGGGACACCTAGGTAGAAGGGATACATAGAGCAAGATGTGGAGATAGGCCCTCAGGGCATGCCCTCAGAGCATGCTATGTTCCCAGCACCTCATAGGTTGCTTCCCCAACCTGGAAGCTCTCCAATGCCCATCCTTTTGGATTTTTATGGAGTTTTCATTACTTACGCATGATTGATTCAAGTCATTGGCTATTGAAGATTGAACTCAACCTCCACCCCTCTTTCCCTCCCCAGAGGTCAGGGGGTAGGAC
>PVKM010035364.1:0-15201 GCA_004027735.1 Carollia perspicillata | reverse complement strand
ACACACACACTCCTGAGAAAATGTTGAAAACAGAATTTGGAGATAGCAACTATGGAAAAGTGTTGCAGTGAGTGAGTGAGGACGGTCTTACTAGAAATCACATTCCAGATGGTGGGTATGAGGAATGGGAGAGGGCGACTGTGGCAGCTCAGGACTTCTGAATGTTTAGATCTCTTTTGCTTTAGCCCTGTTTTAACCTAACTTGCATCATCATGTCTCATCAATCACAGTTTAAATATTTATTTTCCCCACATTTCTTTCATCTTTAATGTAAATTGAGGTCCTCAGCAGAATTCTATGTAAAAAGAATTCTGAGAGCAGCATTCTAATTTTTAAAAAATTATCTGATTTACACATTGCTCTTTTGTGGCTGACCTACTCACCATAAGAAGATTGCATACTAGTATTGTGCTTCCAACAGCTCTTAAGATCCTTCGTGGCCTGTGCAACTGGAGAATTGTGTTTGGGAGGGTTAGGGCTTCCTAGTCATGATGCCTCTTCTTTCTAAGTCTTGAAGCGAGTACACAGTCTACAGTGGCAAATCCTTAGGCCTAAAGATCTATTGGGTACTTTGTTCTCTTAGTTATATGACCTTTTTTTCCCTTTACTACAAGAAAGTGTTCAGAAGAACCAGCTTATGCTCTCATGAAAAAGAAATCAGGAATCTTATGCTTTGGGTAAACTAATCCACATCAGGTGAGTTGTCAGTTGTTTACTGTTAAGTGTCAGATATAGAAAACCACTACAGAGATCCAGTAATTCTTATCCAACACTGTACAAATACCCTATTTTTCTGTGTAAGTCATTAAGTTTAAAGAGAAAGCAAAAACGTGAAGATATTTCATACTCGACACTAGTGATTTTTGTTTTTTGCATATTGACTTGGCAACCTTGTCTCTCCTCAGCTTGCTCTGCAGATAATGGCTAATCTTGTTATATACATCCTCCAACCAAGGCTTTCTATTTTTATTATAAATAGTGTTGACATTTTAGGAATTCATTTCTTTTGGGCAGTGTCTAAATTCAGCTGTGACTTATGTCTATGCACAAGTTGGAAAACGTACTCTGGAGTCACACATCGGAAAGGAAATGGCAGCTCTTCACATGCTCAGGAAAGGGTAAGTCAAAAGAGGTAGTTTTGTTCTTGTTTATTCTGTGAATTACATTTCTATCTTAAAATATTTTAGTGTTGCTCTTTGACATCTAGGGAAGAAGTCATCATCCATACTAAAATGTATTGTTAATGCTAGCAAAGTGGTAATGATAGTGGGAAATATTAGAAATATGTCATTTTAATTTTTGAGACTTTGTAAAACATGTCTTTTCTCATATCTGTTCAGACTTAATTACAAAAGGCAAGACTCCAAATGGACTATAAACCAGCTGACATTTATTTTCTTAAAATGTAATTTAACATAACAAGACAGATATATGAAGAAGTTCACTACTAGGAAAAAATGATGTGGATGTGAACAGTGTGATTTCCTTTTAATATTTTATTTTTAAGAAGTCAAATGAAAAAATGACTACTAAGCAAAATATGTTTCAATTTACCAAGTTAATGAATGCATGCTAGCTTGTTTTCTAAATTGTTCAGTTATATATGTTTAAAAATACTTTTACAGTTTATGAAGAGTTACATAAAGTGTTACCATTATTGTATGCACAGTATACCTTCAAATACATAATCAGTATCATGTGAAAAACCACAATTATATTATTCAGCTTATATCTATATATATTCAAAATAAGTACTTAAACTTATAGGTAATATTTACATAGCCCAAGCAGATTTTTTTCTTCTTTCAAACTTTTGATTTAAAAACAAAATGTATATAGAAAAGAAATCCTATTTATGAATTATAGTAAGGCATTAATGAGATATGGTTTGTGTCATTGTCATTTATGTCAGTTTATAAAAAGTGACTAAGAATAGCTATTGAGTACTGCTAATTATTTGATTAAAATGAACAGATGAAATTTTTTTATTTCCCAGATCAGTTGACCAAACTCAAGAGGACAGAATATTTTTAAGATTTTACTTTCAGCTGACAGCCATGGCAACCTTTGCTCCATAGAAAGCTCTTATCATTTTTCCATTTTGAGGTAAATTGATGTACAATTAGTATACACACTGATTATACCAATGGCAGAAATGCATATAAACAAAAAGAAGGTAGCTCTCAAGGTAAAAAAAGAAAAAAGAAGAGAAAAGAAAAGAAAAGAAAAGAAAACCAACCTAGACTGGAAGTGTATTTGCCCCTCAATTGACACTCTTTCATGAAGTTGAATTAAAGTAATTGTCTTTGGTAACTAACTCTACTTACCATGTGTGTATATTTCCACCATTCTAAATATGTCTTTCAATATATTTCATGTAAAACGTATGAGGTGTTAAAAATTCATTCTTTCTATGTACTCTTAGTTCAGAAATGAAATAAAAAATCAGTTTTAAGGCATAAATTCTATAAGCCATGTGTATAGATTTAATTTTTGCTAAAACTGTGTTTGTACACAAATTCTTTGAAATAGAGTCCTCTTTGAATGTTAGGCAATACAAACTTTATAGCAACGGTAGATTATTAGAACAACATGGTATAACATCTTGATAAAATTAAATGTTTCACTCTTAGCCTTCATAATCCTACAGAAAAATGTGCGTGCAACACATGAGGCTGTGATTTGTATGAAATCCCAGTGCTACAAGTGTGGTGAGGCAAGTTCTTTTAAAATATATTAATCTGACAGAAAGTTTGAGCCAGTATATTTTATGAATATTTACCAAATAATTTTTAATGTTACCTCCTTTTTATGTTTTTGTTATAGTAACTGAGCACATCATCATGTTCTCTCCTTTACATGGGGAGAGTAAACCTGTGTTTTTAGTTTCTTGACAAAACAGTCACTTCTGATGGCTTACATTTAGTTACCATTTGCAAAGGCGGTGCTGCAAATTCAAACCGGTGGTGCAGCATGCTGACACGGGCTAGCTTTTCTTCTCATTGCCGTAGTTGAAACTGAAACTCTGCACTGCTGAGAAAATGCCATGAAAATATAACCCACTGCATTCCAGGAAAATAAATAAGCAAGGCCACCCAAATTTTCCATTAGTGCTCGTGTAGAATGCAGGAAATGGCAAGAGATCACTCCAAGGCGTCCTAGGCTGGGTCGTGGACACGGAGCAGCGACAGGAAGGTTGGAGAGGGGAGCACAGGCACAATGTGGGGATGGCCGGTCTCCAAGGAAAACTGCATGCTAATAGGCTAGTACTGACTGAAGCAGACCTGCAGGAATTACATCCTGACCAAAGTTACTGCTAAGCTTCAAGATTTCGGTGTTTAATTGTGAAATAACACTTGAAAGTTTTAGTGGCATTATGTATTTTATATCATGAGCTTAAACATTCTCAGTATCATGTACATACAGGCTTTTAGCCACCAGAAACAGCAGTATTCTGGACAGGTTGTAGAAACCATAAAGTGCTTTTGATTTAAAGGCCTAAGGAATAATTGTTTCCTATTCAGTGGCTTTGCTTCTAAAATACCATAGCCAGTAGGAGAGGGGAAGAGCCACTGGTCAGAAGGCAGAGGTGTGTTGGTGGTATCTTCCTTGCCAAAGTTAGAGCCAGGCCCCTGCTGAGTCAGCAAAAGATGTAAGAACACAGATTTCTGAGAGAAGTAAAAAAAATTATGGCTCAGAAGCTCCTTTCCTTGGATGTATTTTTCTGACATGCTCAAATCATTAGTTTGAAGGTAATATTTGAAAGCCAAAAAAAAAGATAGAAAATAATGGATTCCTCAGGGGTCTGATATGCTCAGACTCCTGTTTTAACTTATTCGCTTTCTGTTTCACTTCTCAGATCTTCACTACAGCATCTAAAGTTTTACAGCTCATCATGTTGAAGTTAGTTAAGAAAAAAAATGTTTGTTTTTTAGTGGCCCAATGTTGGTTGACCTTACAAAACTGCTCCCATTATTTGGGTGAATTTTATCTGTGCTGTGGGTCTAATTACTTTTAATTTCAAACTACACTAAATTCTTTAATCAGCTTCATACTGCCTTGATAAAAAGTAAAGCCACACATTGGATTTATTTGTACAATCAAGGAGTGAAATAATTGAGGAGCTACTATGGACTACAAATGTTAAAATAAGAAATAAAACTCACGAGTAATGTCCAAGCTGCAGTTATGTAAGCAGGAAGAGTGATCTGGGTAAGCAGAAGACAAACATCCATCACTCCACCTAAAGATTAAATATGAAATTCAAATTACATTTTGTAATTATTTAAATAACAATCCTTTGTATTTGCAGCGAGTATAGGAGAGTGTTTTTAAACAAAAGGAGAGAGCATTTTCATCACTTCATGAAAATAGAGTAAGTGAAAAAAAAAGTACTGTCTGTATGATTCTTCTTAGCTGATTTCTTCTACTTGAGAGGATTTTCTTGGCAAATCAATTATTTTGTTAGATTTGAAAGGCTATCATTTCCTTTCACAATAAAAGCAAGAATTTTCTTTTTATATAATACTGCAGCATTTCCTATAATTGAATTCTAACTAACAGTTTGGGAGTGTTATCTTTACTTACTTTTCTAAACAAAATAAGAGACAGAAGAAAAAAACCAAACCCCTTTCCATTTGCAATAGATTCAAAATATACATATGTCTTTAGATTCAGCAAGTGAAGCAGTTTTCAGCCGCAGGGAAACTCAGAACTGTAGCCTGCTGTTAATCACAGGGCTGTTCAGAGAGGAACTGCCCGGGAGCCGGGGCTCCCAGCCTTGGTCGTTGGCTTGCCCTCCTGCATGCCTTCCTGTGCTATTTCCATTTCTTCTCTTTCCTTGTCTCCCTTCACCACCACCACCTCTGAGGCTCTCAGTGCTCTCCACAGTCCAGCCATGGACCTGCCTCCAGGAAATTACCAAATGAATTTGCAGTAAAGTGTAAGTTATTCATAAGGTTTAACTTAATTCATTTGATATAGGTTTACAAGCACCATACTTGGTGTGGTCTTAGAACTACAGAAATAATACTGGCACTTGTACTTTGGATAAGATACCAAAACAAACGATCCTAATGGAGACTTCAGGCTTTGTGGTAGAGTTGGAAGGGACCTTGATATCATATAGACCAAATCTCTGGTTTTATAGATAAAAAAGTTAAGGCTTATAACCAGTCAGTCAATTGACATGACTATATTTCCAACAAAATTCAATAGGAACCTGCTGGTACAGTGTTTGTCTGGATTATTTCAATATCTAAACCTTTCTCATATTTTGTACTAGATGAAATGATTGTTTAAACTATTTACTGCCCCCCCACAGGCTTTTCCTTCTGAGGGAATTATACATCCTTATCCCGTTGACACCAGCCTTAGCCATAGACTTTTTTTTGATGGTGGAACAGGAGCAGAAGAGACCTGTGCTCGAAAAGCCATCACACGGTCTGGCACCTTCTTTACCCTCTTTTATGATATCTGCGATGTTCCTGATCAGGGCCGCTTCTTCAGCCTCAGCCCTGGGTTCAGAGAGGATGAACGGAGCAGAGCACAGCCCAGATGGATGTTACTACAGAGATGTTACACAGACTGAGAGAGAAACCTCTGTTATAAACCCCGGTATTTCAGAATTGTTCAGCACTGCAGCAAAACACAGTCTCAGCCAAAACAGAGATCACTGGGTTGGTGGTTACCCATTTCCTTCTGTTCAATTTAATCTTAATCAGGGTCCTAATATACATCATGATTGTTCTTTTTTTTTTAAAGTAACGTAAAAAAGTGAATTAATGGAGGGTAGACACTCATGTACTCCATGGCAGGGCTTCATGGAACAGTCTCAGCTCTGTGGAGGCCAGACCTAGGCGTACCCAGAAAGCTGTTGGTCCTCATTCTCAGTGCTCGCCAGGTGCATATACGCCCTGAGGTACTTACATTTGACTGAATTTTTCAGAAGCATCAGCATAGGTTCCAAGAGAAGAGATTCTCCAGAAAAAAAAAAAAACGAGGAGGATAAACTTTTTCTGTTTGGTTACTTCAGGTGGCTTTGGCCTGAGCCATGTGTTCTTGAAAGCAAAAAATCAGAAAAAAAACCCCATGATACTGGTCTGAAGGTGATCTATTTATAAGACAGTAATAAAGTGGGCACAGAGCATATTTAGCTTAGGGGACAAAGGAAGACTTCTTGGAGGAGGCAGCTTTTCTACTGCACTTTTGAAGAATAGGTAAGAAGTCAACATTCAGAGACAGCAGAAAACCATTTGCCCTGCAGTTTTATTCTGACAGATATGTTACCACAGGAAGGCCTAAAATGTTTCAGAAACTATGTTGCCTTTTCCAGAACAAATGTTTTAACTCAAAGAATTAATATTTATTAGATTAGGATAACCATTTTATTTGTTTGTTTTTGTTCAAATGGCAGAAATTCTGAAATTTGATCTCTTACAGCATTTTGCTTAGTTTGATTTCTGTGCTTTCATTTGTGTTCTCTACCCTAAACACTGAGGTGCTCGAGGGCAGGGGGAGTGTTTTGCTGAGCTATTACCCTGAAACCTACTATACAATTCTTGACACAAATGAATGAGCCACAGGTATTATTGAGGAATAAATAAATAGATTTTGTAGGCCATTCTCATTTATATTTATGAGTAGAAAATATGCACACTTTATGATGTGAATGAACTCTATGCCTATCTTTAACATTCAGGAAAAAAATCAGAATCATTGTCAAGAATTGTCCCCCATTTATAATGACCTTCCCTGAATAGCAAGCCAAAGGTCTTCCTTTTCTGAAGATCATAATGCACAGCGATGCCATGACTCTTCCTATTTTATATGTAACCATGTATGCCTTTATGAGTTCATTTGTTACTACAGTTTTTAAAAAGTGGAAACGAGCAATATCTAATTGTCCTTTGAAATTGATTTACAAATCGCAGCTTTCTTTTAGCTCAGTGTTTTATTTATTTATTATGTTGTTCTATTTTATTTTTATTACATTATTTTTATTGTATTTTCCATTACCATTTATTCCCCTTATGCCCTCTTCCACCTCTATCCACCTCCCTCCCTGCCCCCGCAATCATCACACTGTTGTCTGTGCCCATGAGTTCTTTTTTTTTTCTTTTTGGCTTGATCCCTCCACTCCTCCCAAGCTTTCCCATCACTCAGAGTTGTCAGCCTGCTCTCTGAGTCTGTATTTTGCTTGTTAGCTCAGTTTGGTCATTAGATCCCACATATGAGTAAAATCATATAGTATTTGTCTTTCTTTGACTGGCTTATTTCACTTAGCATAATGTGCTCCAGGTCCATCCTCACTGTCACAAAGGGTAAAATTTTCTTCTTTTTTATGGCCAAGTAATATTCCATTGTGCAAATGTACCATAGCTGTTTTATCCACTCATCTACTGATGGACACTTGGGCTGCTTCCAAATCTTGGCTATTATAAATAACAATGCAATTAATGTAGGGATGCATATATTCTTTTGAAATAGGGTTTTGGATTTCTTCAGATAAATTCTCAGAAGTGGAATTGCTAGGTCATAAAACAGTTCCATTTTTAATTTTTAATTTAAAAATAATATTCATGACCATCTGAATTTCTGATCCTGCCTCAGCTCATGCTAGGGTCTGTGAATGTTTCTGAATCATGCAGTTATGATCCTTAGAAACCAGGGAGCCCTGGTGGGTGTGGCTCAGTTGGTTGGGCATTGTCCCACAAAGCAAAAGGTCACTGGTTCAATTCTGGTCAGGGCACATGGGTTGCAGGCCTGGTCCCTGGTTGGGGCATGTGCAAGAGGCAGCCAATCAATGTTTCTCTCTCACATTGATGTTTCTCACCCTCTCCTTCTCCTTCCCTTGCCCTCTCTCTAAAAAATCTTTAAAACAGAAAAAATACCAGGGAAAGCTATCCATTGGAAGGGTATGCTCTTCTGAGAGACTCTTTCTGCTGGCTAAGACGCAGCTGGTGAGAATTACTAGGGTCATGGTAACATGGAAAAAAATACAACAGTTAAGATGCCATGACTATCTAGTCTAATATAGATTTTTAAGAGGTAACATTATAAGCATGAAATGGCCTAGAATGGTTTATATAAGCAAAATAAGTAGACACTGTATAAATGTCTATTGTTGCTCTTGTCTTTTGAGGCAGTAGATAAATATGTGCTGTGCTCCCTTGGGCAAGTGAACCACTCACAGTGAGCTTCGGTTTTCTAATGTACTTAATGGAAATAATGTTTTCTATTTTCTAGCAATTGTGGAGCCTGGCACAAAGCAGATGTTTCTTAAGTATTTCCTTTTTTTGCATATCATAAGTAAGTATTCATCATGTACAGTGATATGATAAATTATTACCAGTTTGATTATTACTGATTTTAGTAAATACAAAAAGGTATCAAGTCACTTCTGTGTGCAAGGCAATTGGCTCATTGCTAATTGTACACTGGTACCTTGCTCATTGGGGGTTTTCCTTCTTTTTTGCCCCTGCCCTTAAATCTCCTCCCTCTCATCCTCTTCTCATGAAATACAAACTCAAGCCATAGCTTATTTAGAGGTTGTGGCACGTGGCCATCCTCAATATAGCAGTACACTCCAAATTTAAGTTTGTCACAATTTTTTTAGAAGGAATGGAAGAGAAAAATGAATTTAATTTGGTATAAAATAATAAACACTTCTGGGCACTGGAAACATCTGTGGTGTTTTAAGAGCTGTTATCATTAATCAGTCAAGCATGTTTACCCAGACCCATGATTGCTTAGGAAACTGAACCTCATGCCCTGAGCCCTTCAATGAGGGATGGCCACCAAAATCTGAGACAAAGGGTGTATGTTCCCAGCAATCATTATATGCCTTGACTGGCTCATGAATGTGGCCTCTTTCATGGCTAAGAGGTGATATAAACCAGTAGTTTGGAATATTGTAAAGCCCTACTTATACTATTGCTACCTTGTGGCTCTTGATTTTTGGCCAGAGCAGTTGCTTGTGGTTCTGCTTTTTAATAGTTTATCCCGTTAGAATTTTTGAGAGTCAGGCATCTTCTGCATGGGTTTTACTTATCCTAGCTGTAAAACAGCATGGTAATTATTATCATTAGCTAATTTTTACCACATAAAAAGAAACATGGCATTTGATTGGGGAGGAGAGCATTCAGGACTCAACAAGGCACATCTGACTTGCAGTGTCCATAGTCTAATCTCATAATGGGTGGAAGTCTGGGGAGAGGGCAGTGTTAGGGAATGTGTCTGATGAGTGTGCTCCTTCAGTGTGCAAAAGACACATTCCTAATAAACTGTGGCAAAAGGGAAGCCCAACACAGAAGATGTAAATCCTTAAAAATAAGGTTTCCTGTTTGAAACAGAATTTGGCCTCCAGTAAACATATATGTGTTAGTTAAGTATTATTATCTTTATTATTAGTGAATTAGGCAACTATGTGAATTTGGTGCCATTTACTGTAATGGAGAAGACTGGAGAAGGTTTTCAGGAAAAAAAGTATTAGTATTTTTGGAAATATTAAGTCTATGATGTTCATTTAAATTTCTGAGCAGAGGTGTCAGAACTGGACATAAGAATCTTAAGTTGCTGGGGAAAGATCAGAGCTAAAGATTAGATTTGAGCTTTAATCAAGGGTCTCAAATGAGATAATGAACATAAAGAGTGTGAAATATGGAAAGGAGAAAGATCCAAGAGGAAAAGTAAGAAGAAGCCAATGGTGTTGGAGGAAAATAATGCATTTTCTAAGGAAAATGGTGTTGCAAGGCAATGTGGTACCGGCCCTCAGTGTCTGTATCATTATTGAGGAAATGAGACATTCACACGGACTACTGAGTCCGGTGGAGGAAAAGGGACAGCATGGCTTTACTCTTAAGGGCAGCAAAAGCCCATGGCCTCTGCCATGACCAGCCTTTATTGGGTTTCTCCACACATTACATGAAGGTCCTTATTTACTATGCACAGGTTGCTTTAGGTGGTTACCTTTTACAGATAACAAAGGAGCCAATGCCACTAATCACATCACAGAAGAGGGATATTTGCGAATGAAAAGGGCAAAAGTGGTTGGACCAGTTATACTGGTCCTAGGAAGATTTAGCATGGATTTTAGGAAGTTATTTTGCAGCAAATGTTTGCCACAAATCTGGGTGAGTAAGTTCCCCCAAAAAGCAAAACTCAAAGTGGCTTAGGCATATAATAGGCCTGATTCCCCACAAGAGAACCTGTCTGTGGGCGTGGGTCCTGTGCATCTCCGAGTGGGAGCTGGGCCCACGCCACGCAGAATGGTCTCTTATAGCAAGGAGTCAGTGTGGTCAGCTGTGTTAGTTCTTACTGAAATGTCAAGTTGAGTGGGTTTTGAAGCTTGACCATGGAATATGGTAAATGGAGGTAACTGGTAATTTGGATAGGAGGGGCTTCAGTGTCATGGTGAGGTCAGAACCCACGTGCAGTGAGCTGTGGAGAAGAGGGAGGTGAGGAAGTGCACACAGCCTGGAAAAAGACGGTATCCTGGACACAGGTTCTGGACCCTTCACATCCATCCTGCTTCAGTCCACCTGAGACTGAGCTCTTCACGCTTTTCCTTTAGGATGGTACCTCTGTAAGGATCAGAGTGCTTTTAATTCCTTTCCAATCTTTTCAAGAAAGATTGAGAAGCCACCAAGATGGTTCTGTTGCTTAAAACTAGTGAAGCCAACTGACACACTCATCTAAATAAAACACTAATTGGCACAAAAAAAATTTGGGTGTAATTTGGAAGTTGAGGGGTTCTGTGTCCTAAAGCCAATCTACAAATTATACTCTTCAAGTAATAGAAAGTTTTCCTGCTCTCTGGAGTGATTATAATGTACTTAATATGCAAAATAAATAAGACATCTATCATAGCAGTGAAGGGCAATTAGACAAATCTTATAATTTGGAAGTCATCATTGATGCCTCTTAGCCTAAACGAGTCTTCTTTCCTGTTATAGACTGAATTGTGTCCCCCCCACATTCATATGCTGAGGCCATAAATCCAAATGTAACTGTATTTGAATGTAGGGACTTTAAGGAAGTAATTAAGGTTAAATAGGTCATAAGGGTGGGGCCCTAATCTGATAGAGTTGGTGTTCTTTGAAAAAGACACACACACAAGATGCAGTGAGAAGATGGCATCTGCCAGTCAACAAGAGAGGCCTCAGGAAAAATCAACCCTGCTGATACCTTGGTTGTGGATTTCCAGCCTCAACAGCTTTGAGAAGTAAATGTCTATTGTTTAAGCAGCCTAGCATGTGGTATTTCATGCCTGTTTGGTATAGGCACCCTTAGCAAGCTAAGACAGCTCCACCCCTACTTATTTAGCCAGTCAGTTCTGCTGTAATATCTCTTAAATTCATTCACTCCCTACCAAACCCACTGCTGGAGTTCCACTTCAGGTGCTTATTACCTACTTTTTGGACAATTGAAATAATCTTCATATTGGCCTCTTATGTGCCCTAATCAATATCCTTCATACTCCGTCCAATTAATTTGTCCCAGAGACCAGAGCCAGGAACAGAATTGCGGTCAGAGATTCCATTTAAGGCACTTCCAGTGTTGGGGAACTGGAGGAACTCTGAAGAGGATACTCACTAGGGCCCAGCCTCTGAAGCATCACAAGTGTACTAGGGAGGAAGAAGCAAGCCATAAACCCAGAGACAAGGTCAGGAAATGGTCATTCACAGCAGCCATGGCATACCACGTGGCCATGTTGCCTGTCACAGGCTGAGGGATTTTTTCATTATTTGTTCAATTAATATGCTATGTAATGAGTGCTTGGCACCCATAATCTGGTGGTGAACAAGAGAAGATCAGTGACTTTGCTGAGCTTATATTATGGTGGGTGGAGATACAACATATATATAAATTAACGAGATAATTTAAGATAGGAAAAAATGCTATGAAGATTATGAAAAAGGTAATGGGTTGATGCAAGAAGCTACTTTTCACAGAGCAATCAGAGACATGAATGAAGGAAGTGTCATTGTACCTGGGACATGAAAGATGAGAAGGAACTAGCAAAACATGGAATTACCTGCCAAGCAGAGAAAATTGCTACTGAAAAAGTAGATAAGATGGATGAAACAAACACAAAGACAGGGTGGAGAAAATATAGATAAAGAGGTTTGGCAAGAGTTAAATGATGTTTCTTGTTGGTCAGTGGGTCAGGGAGTATTGTATTTTCTTCTAATTAGATTTGGCAGCCACTGGAGGGTTGTAAACTGGGAGATGATAAGATTAAACCTGTATTTTAGAACAGCAATGCCCATCCTTTTTGGCACCAGGGGCCAGTTTTTCCTCTGATGCAGGGGGAGGGGAGAGGACAGGAGGTAGAGCACAGGCAAGCTTCGTTGGTCCCAGCTTCCTAACAGGCCACAGACGGGTACCGTCCAGGGCACCAGGATCAGGGACACCTGTTTTATGAGGTTACTGTGGCTTCTGTGGAGATGAACTGTTGAAGATAAGCCGGGGTGGGGGTGGTTAAAGGTTCCTGCAGGGGCTCAGGTTAGAGATGATGCTTATTTGCAGTATGGTGCTAATAGAAATATGGCAGTAGAAATTGTGAGATGCAATGTTCAGAATCTATTTTGGTGGTAAAGTTGCCCAAATATGCTTTTTGGTGGGATAAGCTTGTGAGGAAAAGAGAGGAGTTGAATGATGGTGGTATAATAAACTAAGAAGTATAAGCAGTATTAGGGGAAAAATATAGGGCTATGATATGCCTCCATTTAAGTTTGAGGTACTTTATTAGACATTAAAGAAAGAGTGACTGGTCAAATACCACTTAGGAAGAAGAGAAACTATGAGGGACTGTTACTGAAGGCAGTTGCCTGCAGTCACCCATATAGGCAAATTCTGGAGGCAGAGGTTTGGTGAGAAAAGAAAGGCAGTCTTTTATTCAAAAGTTACACACTCTGGGAGGATGGCAGGCTCCTGCCTCAAATCCCATCCCCTCTGGAACACCCAGCCACCCTCTGCCAGACTAGTCCAAGGTTGCCCCCAGAGTTCCTTCTCCTGTTTAAAAATGCCATCCTTCGGAAACTGCAGGTGGCTGCCACACAATAATCCAGACAGCTCGGCTTTTTCCAGGTTGCTTTCCTGCTTTAGATTCCTTTCTGGGGACCCCCACCTGTCGGTCGGCCCCACACACAAAGCACTGGCCTGCACCACTGCAGGAGGGTCAGCGAGTGAGGGCGTCTCTCCCTTCTGTCCATTTATATAAGCTACCCCTGAGGGTCGGGTGAGGTGCTCAAACTTCAGTGCTTTGGGAAGGTCCTGCACCTCCAACCAACCCCATCTTTTCCCAAACTAGACTGACAGGTCTTAGCCGAAGGAAGGGATAGTAGGGCTTTTCCCTTAGTCAATCACCCTTGCTGGCCTTGCGCTTGCTCAGCATAATGACTTCCTTCCATTGCATCTTGCCAGGAGGTGGGGGGATCTGTCCTCTCTTGCTATACTAATATGGCTGCTTAGGCAATCAGAGCTGCCGCCCCTCCTCTCCACTCCAGCTTGCACTCTGCAATGGCCAGGCTTCCAGCACTGGTCAGGTTACTGGTACCAGGATCACTGGATTTGGCCAGATGAAAGTAGTTGGTGCTTTTGTTAAACGCCAGTGTAGCTGAGTCACGGGGATGGAAACTTCTTGAAAACAGTGTGTTAAAGAGAGAAGGTGAGATGAGAACAGAGAAAAGTTTTGCTGGAAAGAGAAATATACAAATGGGGTTGGGATAGGTCAAGAGGTTTTGGGGTAAAGGGAGATGTCACTTATTGTGAGCAAGAATAAGGCTTATTTGTATACTTTTGGGAATAGTGTGTCTGGCACTGTTTCAAGGGGCTAGGTTTCCAAGTAGGTTGAACTACAAGAGAGTTAGAGAATAAATAATAATGCTAAGAAGCTAAAGTTGAATCGTTTTCTCCTAATTTGAATATTTGTTCTTGTGAAGAGCTTGTCTGTTTAAAAAGTTGAATATGTCTTAAAATTTGTGAAGATACATGTTTCTAAGTCTGTAGAAAATCTGTTAATGTTTGTAGAACAGAGAAACCAAAATCCTCTCACCATATATATTTCCAGCAGATTAAGGAAAAGGTACTTTTTTTGGAGGGGGGCCACTCAATGGTAACAATGCCATTTTTGAACTTGAAAGTTCACTTAAATTCTATTGAAGAAGGCACTTGAAATGCCCTCTCCAACACTCTCCAGCTGCAAGGCAGCCACCACTAGAGGGAGTACAAAAGGCCTTTGAACTGTCAAGGAACCTCTGAAACATGCTCCTCCAGAGTGAAATGCAGGAGACTTAAACAACTTTTGCAACATTTCAGTTATTGCTCACTCATTGATACCTATCTCCTAAATAGAATATTTAATAGTAATGTTCAAAAAACTAGTCGTGGCTGGTGTGGCTCAATGGATTGAGTGCTGGTCTATGAACCCAAAGGGTTTCCAGTTCCATTCCCAGTCAGAGCACATGCCTGGGTTGTGGGCAGGTCTCCAGTTGGAGGCGTGTGAGAGGCTACCACATATTGATGTCTCTCTCCCTCTCTTTCTCCATCCTTTCCCTTCTCTCCAAAATTTAATAAATAAAATCTTTAACATAAAAGTTAAAGTTAGAGAATTGAAGTTTTCTTCTTATTTGAATATTTCTCTGATAAAAACATGTCTGCTGCTAACAAAGTTTCAATATTTTTAAAATTTGCAAAGACATATAAGTTCCTAATGCCTGTGAAGATTAAAAATGAAATCAAAATGCAATATGAAATAATGACATATTCTAAAATAACCCTCTTTTCGTGTGTCGCACTTAACTACCCTTTCTGAGAAATAAAAATGTGGGCTTTACCTACAATTTCTTTGTGCAATTAAAGCCAAGGAGATCCCCTTCACTTTCTTACCACTTAGTTCCCTGAGTTTAAACATACAATAAATTCCCAGCCAAAAGTATCCCTTTTGATACTTTTCTGTGGTTCTTTATTATCATTTGTAGAATATACTGTGGTTGTGTTTACCTCTGCCTGCCGTTTCCAGACCTTTGTGGTTTCCTCTACAGCTGTGGGTATTTCTTATGTGAAACCACAGGTCAGTACGGAGCCACAGAACTGACAATTAGAATTTTAGCCACTGTCCTGTGGGGTTTTCAGAGTCACAACTGATTCCATACTTCAAATCCAGACCCTTAAATTACTACCATCTGATACCTGAAA
>PVKM010035363.1:0-15207 GCA_004027735.1 Carollia perspicillata | reverse complement strand
TATGATACACTCATACAGTTATTTAACTCATTTATTTTCAAAAAGGGATTAGTGGCCCTGGCTGGGTAGCTCAGTTGGTTAGAGCATCACCTTGATACGCCAAGGTTGCAGGTTCGATCCCTGGTCAGGGCACATACAAGACTCAAGCAATGAATGCAAGGATAAGTGGAACAACAAACCAATGTCTGTCTGTCTGTCTGTCTGTCTGTCTCTCCCTCCCTTCCTCTCTCTCTAAAATCAATAATTTTTTTAAAAAATTAAGTATTAATGACTAGAATTAAGATCATTCCTTAAATTATTAACTTAGTGTAAGTGAGTGAATTACTTGGATGGTTGACGTCACCAAAAGCAAACAACGTGTCCGAATGGAGAGGGCCCATCTACTCACACTAACGACTCAGAACTCTCTTTTCTGGAGCCCAAGACACAGGACCACTTTGAACTCCTAAGTTATTTTTAATATACAACAATCTTGAATATACTGTCTTTTTAGTTGACAATAACAACTAAAAGAGCTTCAGATCAGTTTCCTAAGAAAGATGGAAATTTGGGGCAAATAATCATCTGACTTTTTCCAAACACATAGTTTGGATATAGGAGGCCAAGGTGCTTGTGTGTCCCTCCGTGACCTGCCAGCTCATACATCATACAGGAACAAAATTCATAAATTTTATAGCCAAAGTGGTTATTTGCTTTCTTAGAGTCCCACCCTCTCTGCTCTACCTCATACCTGTTAGCTGTTCCTCATAAAGTCACAGAAGCATAAAAAGTGGTCTCTAGAGAAGCAGCATGGTTTACATGGTGAGAGGGACCAGCTTCACCACACCAAAATATGCCTTTTGGGATACTGATTTTAAGGGGTTATTGAAAAACAAAAGATTCAGAAAGAAACCTTTGACCCTCCCCCTTTATCTATCTAAAGGAATTCCGATAGAAAAACCTGCCTAAAGGAAGGAAGCATCATCACCTTATCATCATAATTTAAACTAAATGTGGCCGACAGGGAGAAACCTAGCACAGCCTGTTTGTTAAAACTTCCCTCTTTGTCCCATTGTTTCTGGGTGGTCCAGCAAGAATTTGTTTACCACGACATGTTTGCTTTTTCTCATCTACCTGTAAATTACCTGTTTTCCCTTTGAAATCCCAGACCCCTGGCTCCCTCCCCTTTGGCCAGAATGGCATATCAGCCTTAACCGACCAATTTGTCCTCAGGCCTCATATTCTTATGGTACCACTTCATGTACATTCATACTAAATTTAAGGCATTTTTCCCATTAATCTGTCTCATGTTGATTTATTAGGCCAGCCAGAGAATCAAAAATGTAGGGTGATTATTTTTGCGCCCCATCCAACTCCTTATTTATCTTTTCTTCTCTTTCTGGCTACTCAAGGAAATCATAAACCCTTGAAGACCAGAAAACATCTCTATCATTCTTTTTATTCCCATTAATATCTTTCCCAGCGTAGTCCTGGATGAATTTTAGTTTGTGATGCATTAATGTGGATGAGTGAACTTCAAATGGAAATATTATAACTTTATAGATGAAGAAACAACACTAAATGAGGAGACTGAACACCTGAATTTACATCCATGCTCCAATATTCAGTGGGTATCACAGGCAAATCAACTGCCCTACGTACCTCAGTTTCCTCTTCCATAAATGAGGGTTCCAGTGGCAGGGGCCTGGGGGACGCCCAGGCTGCTATAAAAAGAGAAACATGAGGTCATCAATCTCGCGTACTTTTGCTAACTGTGAAACCCTATACAAATGTTCAATGATTTTCCATAGAAGCAAAAAGTTCATTCTAGCGCATTTTTAAATCACATCCATGGCAGCTTCGGGGTTCCCCAAGCGGGTTCAGGGTTTTCACCTCCCTAGAAGCAGAAGATCTGAAGCACAAATGATCACTGCCAATCCCGCCTCAGCAGGGTGATGTGTCTCTAAACACAGCGTGAATCTTGTCAATGAAGGCTAATACCCATGACTGGTGATAGTCCAAGAATCAGCCGAGACAAACTGGTCAGCTAACTTATCGTTATGCCAGACATGTAGCTGCTCACAAGAAGCCATAATTCGTGCCTCCAGTCTTCTGGGAAACCCAAGCGGTACCTCCTACCCTGTAACCAGACTCCTTCAGGTGACCCCTCTCCAACTCTATAGCACTTTTCAAAGAAGTCTGATGTTGCTAATTCACTGTCAGGGGGAAGCATTTCCCAATAAAATCCTGATTGACTTTGGACAACCAGTCATACTCAGGAGCCATACTCCTTTCTGTGGGTGATCAATAAGATTCCTGAAGAGGATCCTGCCCTCAAAACGCTTACAGTCCCGCCATTCTTGTCTTCAGTGACTGCCTCATTTAGCAAAGGTTTTAGAAGTAGAGGATGGGGTGGGGAAGACGTGCTGACAATCCTGTTTTACTAGTTCTCGAAGCCATCCGCTGCAGACCAGGATGGTTTTTCTGGGAATAGGTGAGCCGGGCCCCTCGCACGTGCAGAGGAAAGAGTCGGTGATGATGGTGATGATGATGATGGTGACTGTAAGACATAATGTGTGGAGGTACAACCGAAGCCCTTCAGGTCTAACGTCTTTTTGTTTCCATCACGCAGCATGACTCCAGCAAAAGACGGGAGACAGAGAGGGAGGGCGATGCGGGTGGCAGCGGCCAAGGGCAAAGTTTCCATATTGACAGATCCAGGAGGTTTCGGGAAAGTTCGCTCCAGGCTCCACACATTTTTACTTCCTGGTTTATGGGAATGGAAGCAAACAAGTATTTGGAGAGAGCCGTTAAGTATAAAATAAATATTAATGGGGGTGCTTCTAGGTTGCCAATGAAAACAGAGACACTGGCAGCACCATTGCCATTTTGGACCGATCGATGGGATAGCAGTGCCTGTTCTAGGAAGGGGGTCCTCTAGGGGGAGAAGGTGAGAAAAGACCAGGTCGATGGAGAGGCGACCGAGTCTGGGGCGGCGGGCGGACGGCGAGGAAGCCAGACAGGAGGAGCGCGGCGGAGAGAGAATGGGACGGAGCGGCGTCCCTCCGGGGAAAGCGAGCGCTGGAGCGAGGTACCAATTATTATAATTGAAGGTAATGGTGCCGAGGCGCCAAGGAGCTCCGCTCTGTTTGACGTCAGCAGCCCCGACCGAGAGGCCCCCGCGCCCGCGCCGGGCTCCTCCCCGCGCCCACCCGCGCGCGCCGCGCTCCCCGCGCCCTCCCCGCCGCGCCCGCCGCCGCCCTGAAGTTCGGGTGTCCCCCCGCCGGCGGCCCACCGGCCCGCTGGCCCCAGCTGGTCCCCGCCGGCCCCGCCGCCGTCCTCGCTGGTGACCGCCGCGGCAGAAGGTGAAACCGGGGAGCCAGCCCTTCCAGTCTGAGCAGATTCCCCCCGGCCAGCGACGGCAGGTGTTGGAGGCGACGCTGTCCCCGTCTTTGCGTGGCTGGGTCCGTGTTCCCGCTGTGCTTCTCAGTCTTCCCCCCAGTAACCCTTTCCGCTTTTTCCTCTAAACTCGGAACCGAACTTAGGTCTTAAAAATAATCTACATGGGAGTAGGGAATGAGCAGAGGTGGTGCACAGGACAGCAAAGGGCTTTATGGTTTTGCTTTGTGTTGACTAAAGTATATTTCACGTACATCATATTAGCTTCTGGTGCACAGTACAACACAGTAACTCGACACCTACACACCTTGCAAAAGGATCTCCGTAAGTCTAGTAACCATCTGTCACTGCAGTTATTACAATATTATTGACTAGATTCCCTGTTGTACATTGCATCCCAGTGACTTATTTACTTTATAACTAGAAATTTGTACATCTCGATCATCCCCTTCACCTCTTTTGCTCCCCCCCACCCCCACCAAAGGGCTTTATTGTTGTTTAACTTCTGACCAAAATGGGATCTCTGAATTTTAATTTTAAGAGGTCAGGGGTGAAGGAATAGCAGCTTTCATGACTGGCACCCTACAGGTGTAGAAACAAAGCCAAGGAAATTTGGGGCTGTGAGTGAGGTGTGCTTTTAAAATCTAATATATATGCTGTCTATAATTTGTATATATTCTGTATCCTCTAACCTTGCTAAACTCGTTTATTAGTTCTGGTAGCTTTTTGGCTCATTCTATCAGGTTTTCTACATAACAATAGGTTGTCAGACTTTCTTAAACTATTACTTTACTAAAGCTAGTAAACGGTTAAGACTTATGGTCAGTACATTCTCTGCCATAACTAATGCGCCCTGCCACCGTAGCATGAGAACAGCCACAGACAATGCAGGGCGGGGCAAAAACAGGTTTACAGTTGTTTGGATGAAAAATAATATAACAATTAATAAATAATAGTAGAAGGATAACTCTGTTTTGTGTACTCACAACTGCAAACTTACTTTTGCCCCACTCTGAAAATTTCTGGTTAGAAAAGTGATGCATGGTTGTCGAAAACCTGGAAAATACAGGAAAGAAGTGTGAACCTTTTGTGGCTGGGGCAGCTGGCAGGACACACTGCCCTGCACCCAGTTCCTCCAGTGGCACCAAAGAAGAGGCAGCAAGGTGATTTCCTCCTTACTCCCCGCCAGGGGGCCTGGCATTAACTTGGGGTAACAGTGCATGCCTTCAGCCATCCATGGGTAAACCTCTGTAGACCAGCCCTGGCCAGGTAGCTCAGTTGTCCCCATACACCACCCCAGGGCTTGGGGTTGGATCCCCAGTCACAGCACATACCAGAATCAATAAGAGAATGCATAAATAAGTGGAACAAGAAATTGGTGTTTTTTCTATCTCAAAATAAATAAATAAATATTTAAAAAATTAAGAAAACCTCTATAGACCTGTTTTGTCATCTATAAGTTTTGACTGGTAGAATGATCTCTAAGATCACTTCCAGATTGCAGCGATCCCCAAGCTTTTTGGCATCAGGGACCAGTTTTGTGGAAGACAATTTTTCCATGAACTGAGGATGGGGGATGGTTTCAGGATGATTCAAGTGCGTTACATTTGAGCTCACCTTCTGCTGTGCAGCCCGGTTCCTAACAGGCTCGGAGGGTACCAGTCTGCAGCCTCGAGGTTGAGGACCCCTGCAAGACAGCCAAATAAAATAGTTCAAAACAGCAAGTGACATTACCTTCTCCATTAAGCCAAATAAAATAGAATTGTTCCTTTTCAAGAAGTACTTTAAGAAAACCTTTACGAAGCATCCATATGACCCTATCTATCTCTCAGGAACTCAGTCTTCAAAAACAGATGTGACTAATAACAAGTCTTTGGCAGGGCAGCTTGATGCCAACATATGTCCAGAAGTCCAGCAGAAAATGATGGCTGTTCTGCAAACCACAGTGATCAGACCATTCTAGAATGGTTAGCTCAGTGCAGGGTAGCATATGAAAAAAGTGATGAAATACAGGGATTAAGTTAGTAGAGGCACTTAATGACACCTTCAACAACAGACGTGAAGGAAGGATTTTTAATGATTTTTAAAAAGGAGACTTGCTTGTGTCACTGCAGAGGGCACCACAAGGACCAAGGGTGCCAGCTGAAAGCTGCCAAGCAGGTTTAAAATGAGGAAGAATCCTGTAGCATTAATGCTATCTGGAGAGGCCTTGGTACCCAAGCACCAGAGGAAGTCCAGTGATGGACACATGAACTAATTTTGGAGCAGGTGACTCTTTAAAGTCATTTTCAATGCTCAGATGCTATAATTACAGCCACGGCTTCTAATTATTACTTACTATAGATGACGACGCTGTGTCATTTTCCAGAATTAGGAAAAATGTTGGGCACTGGACACATCTAAGGAGTGAAGACCACAAAGTCGATTTAGATTGTCCTGATGTGTTCAAGACCAAGGGTGTCCAGCTGAGGGGAAGAGTGAGGGCTGAAGTTCAGCTCCCACTATCAGGACAGGCTGTGCATGCTGAAGTTGGCCTTGACTGCTTGAAGGGAGTGCATTTCTCTCATTCACAAAAACAGCTTAGCATGGGCCAGTCACAGTCTTATGACCCAGACCCTGGGTTGCAGCAGGACTACTTCTTTGCCTGGGAATTAGACCTAGGGCTGCAAAGGGCAGATGGTGCACATGAAGACAGCTGATAACTGAGATTTTTCAACTTTGAGATCCATACAAGACCAAATCATCAAACCCTACTTTATCACACCTTTGATAATGTGTTCATCTTCTAGAGAATAGTTAGGTTAAAAAAAAAACCCTCACCAGGGTAACCCATTTTTCTTAAGCCAACACTGAAACTTTCACATCTCTAATCACTTGAGTTTTCCAGGGAATAAGGTACATTCGTCTTTGCCATCTAGCACTTCCTCCACTTTCTGGTTGTACAGGCCGCCTTCTGGAGGGAGCGGGGCCTGTGGCACGTCTCTGTCGCCCTCTGGTGGTAAGAAGAAAGCAGTCTCTAGCGGCTGTTTGCTGTAGATGCAGGAAACGAGGTCATTCTAAGGAAAATTTACTCAGTATTTTAATGACCGTGTCTCAATGTCTTGCAGTGATCACAATAACAGGACTGTGAGTCCTGGTCCCAGAATCTTCTTAAGTCTTTCGACAATAATGAATAAGCTCCATTTGTGAGGCCTGGAGAAGGTGGTGGGAGCAGGTCCGGGTATGCTGCGAAGCATGGTGACCATTGCTCTACATAGAACCCCCTTGCCTGCGAGTGTCTGTGCCACCGACCAGCAGGCCAGGGCTCCTCCCCAGGAGGGTTTATATTCTGGGTGACCCTGATTCATTTCTCGGTTTTTAACATTTTTAACTGGAAATGTTTTCGCTGAAAAGAGCCACCACACGGCAATTGATTGCCCCTCATCTCTAAGTTCTAAATGTGTGCATTGTTTCTATAAATCTACAGATGGTTTCAACCAACTTCGAAAAGCAAACAGAAAACCTCGAAACAGGTGAATTAAACAAAGATCCCCTCCTGTCCTGAGCCGCATCACCAACATTTCCCATGGCAGTTCCGGGGCTGCACTCACTCCCCACGTGACATGCAAATCTGACTCTTCTTCAGTAGAGATCAAAGCTGAGAGGCTAGCAGGATAATTCAGCCTCATCGCTCCACATGAGTTGCCAGTCTAGACTTATCAAATTAATCAAACAGTTCCTCCATGTACTAAGAGTTATGTCAGCCACTCTGCATCAAATCATGGAAATGATCGCAACTGTCTCTGACTTTATAGTCGAGGAAACCAAGCGGAGGTTGAACAGATCCCCAGAATCTCACCAGCTGCACTGAGATTCTGGCTCAAGGCACCACCGCTGACCCGTTTTACAGGTGGGAAGCTACGACCTATTTACCATCACAGTCAGTGGTAAACAGAGGTTGGTTTCTCCTTGAACAACAATATTAAAAGAAATTGTTAGTGTTTTGAGTTACGATTCCACAGAACCATTTTGGCAATATTATAAGGTATAATTACCACTTGACAAATGGAATAATTTGGGGGGAAAAAGAAGAGGAGAAAAGAGAGAGCAGAGAAAAAAAGAAATTTTACTGCTGAGAATAAGGGCTGTTTACGAATTGACTAATTCACTGCCACTCCCTAACCTTTCTCAGTTCTTAGGATCCCAAAGTAAGGATTTCTGGGAATGAGTTTTTGGATAATTCTTGGAGCCTTCGTTTCCAGAACCAATCTGCCTATGTAGGTCTCACTGATTGTTTTCCCTGACACAAGATTTTATTTGCAGGCTCCTTCTGCTCAGACCTTGGCTTTCTCCTGTGGAAAACACTCTATGGTCGTATAAACAAGAGCAACTAGGAGTCCCAGCCTTCACACCACCCAGGGAACTAGCTTCCATGGAAGGGACACCTCAGGGTTCCTGAAGTCTACACCTGGTTCCATTTGAGGACCATGGATGGGAGACTCATCAATCACAAAGGACCTGGAAATAACTTCATCTTCCCAGCCAAGGACAGGGAGGGTAGCCATGGTTTCCTCTGGGACCTGCCCTCTGGGCTAAAGGTGAGTGGGTCTGATCAAAGCCAGCTGCTTCACCTGACCTTGCCCCTCCACACTGACGCCACACTTGCTCCCTCTGCTGACACCACCAAAGATCGGAACTAAGCAGGTCAGTACCGACACTGGCAGCCTGAAATATCTCCAGCCACAGTTCATTCCAGCATGGTTTTGAGCCACTGTTTGCTGAACAAAACATCAGGACTTTGTCCATCAAGTCACTTGCACTCCTGGGTAGGCTCTCTGAGGCCCAGGTTGATGCAGAAGGCTTTGAATACACAGTACTGTGCACCCACCTAACCCTGCAAAGGAATCTGCTGCTCACTCAACACACAGGGAGCTCTGGAAAACAGGCCAAGTAGAGTCCAGATAGAAAATGTTTTCAAAAGGATAAAGCCAACAGTGCCCCACTCCTGGAGACAAATGAATAACCGTTACTATAGCCAACATGGTGCATGAACTCGCATCATGTCAGGCACCACGCCAAAGGCTTCCTACCTCCTCGCCTTCATCTCTCTCAACAGTCCTACATGCGATAAAACAAAACTAAGCCTCGCGGCGCAAGTGCATGGTCCACAGCGAGTCAGCTCCAAAGGGACACAAGCTGAGTCTGAGACTCCTCAGCCAGTGTAGTTACATAGCCCCCAAAGGAAGTGTTCGCGAAAGCGAGTCATTTCCCTCTTCATATCTCTTTGGGGGCTGCTCACAGTTCTAACAGTTATTTTGAAAATGTGACCGTTCTCTTTTGCCCCATCTCTAAAGCTTCTTGGGGAGCTTCTCGCCAATTTGAATGATCAGGCTGAATGTAGCCCAAAACTGCCACTTGGTGTCAGCAGAGGGATGTCCCAGACCCATGAAGAGCCCGGAGGTCACACGCTGCTGAATCTACTGGTCCTGATGCAGCTGCACTTTTTTTGTTTCGTTTTTCTGACTGCAAAAGAATATGCTCATTGTAAAACTTTCAAGTATGCTTGTAAAGAATGATTCTAGAAGCCCACTTATACAGTAGAAAGCCAAATCAGCCCTGCTTTGCCCTCCATAGAAATATTTCTCTAATTGTCCTTAACCCCCAACTCCATCAAATTGTACCTGTTGTTGTGATGTGTTGTGGTTTTGTAGGACAATAACCTTATTCTGAGGAGGGTCACAAAGTATGTAGAGGTACACACTTTATGATGTCGGCAACTGGCTTACTAATGGTTTGGGACAAAGAGAGGGAGGGTGATAGGAATATGACAGCTGCTAATTACTAAATCTAGATAAGAAGTACACAGGTGTTCATTGTACAGGCCTTTCAAACTTTTGCTTGTTTGATATTTTTCAAAATAAAAAGTCACAAGCATCACTGGGATATGTAAGCGAAGAGTTTAGACATAGTCCAAACGTCAGATACCAAACTCAGAAATGTGGACTAGGGGCTCTATTTCTTATGGGAAAGTTGACTGATATAGGACTGGAGTCCAGTCATCTACCTCAAGGTCATAAGGGTACAGTTAGACCTTCTTGGTAATTGTCCCCTGCTTGATTACCTCAGCAGCTTCAACCAAAATACAGTGAATTATACACAGTGTTAAACAGAAGTCTTCCTACTATGATCAACACGACTGATTACCTGAAAGGGAAAGGATGCAGGCAAGGGGCCGTGGTGAGGAGAGGCTGCCAAGGCATCAGCCCTGGCCTCCGCAGTGGCCTGGAGTTGGCCCTGGGGGTCGAGTTGGCTTGTTTCTTGTGCAGTTTCTCTCTTGCCTGGTTGTTATGCAAGAGCAGCTCCATTCCCTCCTCTAAATGCTGGACACATTTTTTGTCATAGGTTCTTGTTTTCAGTCCTCAGTAGCAGCTGACACTGTTCTATTTTTATGCAGAAGCCTCCGAACACACAGTGCTGTCCACCTACCTAACCCTGCTGTCCACTGTTCACCCAACCCACACTTTCAGTACTCATTAACAGCTAATACTTTTCTATTTTTATGCTATAAAGCAGAGAAAGCCAGATTTTAGCAAAGGAATAAAAAACAAAATGGAAGGACTGTAGGTTAAGAGACTCAAGTGAAGCCCACAAAGTTTAAGTTGATACCTTTGCCTTCAGGGGAAAGGCGTTTGTAGAAAAGGGAACGAATGTATGTGAAAAAAGAATTTGAAAAAAGCCTGACCAAACCAATGAAACCATATCAACAGAAGATTGCCAATGCTTCTTTTATTTTCTTTTCTTGAATTAGCAAATCTGCATTTTTCATTTTTTAATAATTGGTATTGTTATTCTCTTACAATTGTCCCAATTTTCCCCTTTTACTCTCCTCCTCCCACCCACCCCCCTCCACCACTTCCACCGTCGATTCCCACACTGTTGGCCATGTCTGTGGACCATTCATACACATTCTTTGTCTAGTCCCTTCCCCTTCTTCCCACCATTATCTCTTCCACCATTGGTCACTTTCAGTCTGTTCCCTGTCTCCATGCCCATGGTTCTATTTTATTCATTAGTTTATTTTGTTCATTAGATTCCTCCTATAGGTGAGATCGTATGGTATTTGTCTTTCACTGACTGGCTCATTTCACTTAGCATAATATTCTCCAGTTTCATCCATGCTGTTGCAAAAGGTAGGAGTTCCTTCTTTCTTTCTGCTCCATAATATTCCATTGTGCAAATATACCAGTTTTTCAATCCACTCACCTACTGATGGGCACATAGGCCTTTTCCAGCACTTGGCTGATGTAAATAGTGTTGCTATGAACATTTGGGTGCATAGGTTCTTTTGAATTGGTGTCTTGGGATTCTTAGTGTATATTCCCAGCAGTGGAATCACTGGGTCAAAAGGCAGTTCTATTTTTAATGTTTTGAGGAAATTCCATGCTATTTTCCACAGTGGCTGCACCAGTCTGCTTTCCCACCACCAGTGCATTACGGTTCCCTTTTCTCTGTATCCTCGTCAGCACTTATTGTTTCTTCATTTATTAGTGATGGTAGCCATTCTGAGAGGTGTGAGGTGATATCTCATTGTGGTTTTGATTTGCATCTCTCTGATGGATGGTGACGTTGAGCACCTTTTCATATGTCTCTGAGCCCTCTGGATGTCCTGTTTGGATAAGTGTCTGTCTATTCAGGTCCTTTGCCAGATACTTCATGTCTGTGAATAATGACAGTTTTACTTTCTTCTTTCCAATTTGGATGACTTTTATTTCTTTTTCTTTTCTTTTCTTTTTTCTTTTCTTTTTTTTTTTTTTTGTCTAATTGCTATGCCTACAACTTCCAATACTATGTTGAATAAGAATGGTGAAAGTAGACACCCTTGTCTTGTTCCTGATCTTAAGGGGAAAGCTTTTAGGTTTTGCCCATTGAGTATAATGTTGGCTGTAGGTTTCTCATACATGGCTTTTATCATGTTGAGGTATGCTCTCTCTATTCCCACTTTGCTGAGTGTTTTTATCATAAATGGGTACTGGATTTCATCAAATGCCTTTTCAGCATCTATTGATATGATTGTGTGATTTTTGTCCTTCATTTTGTCTATGTGGTGTATTATAGACCCCAGGATCTCCGTGTGCAAAGATAGATTTTTGGGGTGAAAGGTTCTCTACAAATAAATTAAATCCATTTGATCTAGAGTATTGTGCAGAGCCACAATATCCTTGTTGATTTTATATTTGGAGGATCTATCCATTGTTGATAATGGGTGTTAAAATTCCCTATGATGACTGTGTTGTTGTCAATATCTTTCTTGAAGACCTCCAAGATTTTGTTTATATATTTAGGTGCTCCTATATTGATTGGGTGCATATATGTTTATAAGGGTTACATTGTCTTGTCGGATTACTCCCTTAAGTATTATGTAGTCACCTTCTTTGTCCCTTTTTATGGCTTTTGTCTTGAAGTTTATTTTGTCTGGTATTTGTATTGCTACCCCAGCTTTCTTTTTGTGTTCATTTGCTTGGAATACTTTTTTTTTCCATCCCTTCACTTTCAACCTATGTAGGTCTTTTGTTCTGAGGTAAGTCTCTTGTAGGCAGCATATATGCAGGTCATGTTTTCTTATCAATTCAGCTATCCTCTGTCTTTTGATTGGAGCATTTAATCTATTTATGTTTAAGGTTATTATTGATAGGTACATATTCATTGCCATTTTTCTGTACCTGAGTTTCTCTCTCCCTCTCTCTCTTCTCCTTTTTATAGGAGTGCCTTCAGCATCTTCTGTAGTGCTGACTTGGTGGAGATGTACTCTTTTAGCCTCCTTTGGTTTGGGAAGCTCTTTACTTCACCTTCTATTTTAAATGAGAGACTTATTGAATAGAGTAGTCTTGGCTGTAGGTCCTTGTTTTTCATTATCTGGAATACTTCTTGCCAATCTCTTCTGGCTTGTCATGTTTCTGGTGAGAAATCAGCTTATAGTCTTATCAAAACACTCTTGTATATTACTAGCTGTTTTTCTTTGTCTTTAAAATTTTCCATTTTAATTACCATGTGTCTTGGAGTAGTACTCTTTGGGTTCTTTTTTTTTTAAGGCTTTACTTATTTATTTAGAGAGCAAGGAAGAGAGGGAGAGAGACATCAATGTGTGGTTGCCTCTCACATGGCCTGCACTGGGGACCTGGCCTGCAACCCAGGCATGTGCCCTGATAGGAATCGAACTGGTGACCCTTTGGTTCACAGCCTACACTCAATCCACTGAGCTACACCAGCCAGGGCTGGGTTCATCTTTATTGGGACTTCTGTGCTTCCTGAACTTTCATGACTTTGTCCCTCACCAAGTTAGGGAATTTTCTGTCATTGTTTTTTCAAACAAGTTTTCTATACCTTACTCCATTTCTACTCCTTATGATATTCCTTTTATGAGAATGATGTTATATTTCATGTTGTCATGAAGCTCCCTTAAACTGTCTTTATTCTTTTTTTAATCTTTTTCATTTTTTTGCTCTGACTGGGTATTTTTTTCTATCCTGTCTTCCAGCTCACTGATTCCATCCTCTGCTTCATCTAGCCTGATTTTAATTCCTTCTGGTTTATTTTTCGTTTCAGATATTGTATTCTTCATTTCTTCTTGGTTCCTATTCATAGTTTCTGTGTCATTTTTTCATGCTCTTGTAGTTCCCACTAAGTTCCTTGTAGTGCCCATAAAGTTCCTTGTAGTTCTGAGTTCCTTGAGCATCCTTATAGCTGTTATTTTGAATTCTCTGTCTGATAGATTGCTTGCCTCAATTAAATCAAACTCTTTTTCTGGGGATTTCTCCTTTCCTTTCAATTGGGGGTTATTTTAAGTGATTCTTTTTGTTTGTTTCTGCATCGCAAATTGTCTTCATGGAGTGGACTTCTCTGGTAGGAGTCCTGTGGGACTCAGTGGTGCAGTCTTTTTGATCTCCTGATCTGGATGCTGTAGGGTTGCCCTTTATTCAGTTTATATGGTCTCTCTTGTTGTACTTAGACTTTGATTATTGATAGCTCATTCATCAGTGGGTTCTCCCCTCCAGCTGGCTGACTGAGAGTCACAACCCCTGCCATGTTTTGTGTCCTGTTGTACAGGTGCTGGTTAACAAAGCAATACTACCCAGAAAATTAACCCATGCCTGCAAAATTACCCACATCGGCAATATCAATAGCAATTGAGCAAATATTAATAAAGGTGTGAAGAGAATAAGAATGTTATACAAAAGAGAAAAAAGAATATGAGATGTCTACAGTAAAGAAAAACGATTTTGAGAGGATAGAAGGAGGAAAAAATAGTAAGATTAAGGAATAGAATCCAGGCTAAGAGAAAAAAATAAAATTCCAAACTCAAATAAGCAAGGACAGCAGAGAGGCAAAATGGGGTAAGACAAGGGGAGAGTACTGTATGAAATTTGAAATTTAAGAAAACAGTGAACAAATAGGAACACAGTTGAAGAAGATCAGCAATAACTATAATATCCACACAAAACAACCTACCATTTATAAAGGTGGAAAGAAAATAAAAATATTATAAGACAGGAAAAAAGAATGTGAGCTGGCCACATGAAGAAAGAATGATTTTGAGAAGATAGAGGGAGGCGAAATAGTAAGAATAAGGAACAGGAACAAGGTATAGTGTGAGGAGAAATAAAATTTACAATGAAAATAAGAAAAAGCCAGAAGAAGGCAAAAAGGAGTAAGACAAGGGAGGTACAATGTGAGATTTGAAATAAAACTACAAATAATATAAAAATCTAAAAAAAAACAAAAAAAAATAAAAGACAAAGAATAGTGAGTTAGTTGAAATATAATTGAAGCAAAAGAAGAAATATTAAAGGGCTATGTGAAAGAAAGAAAAACACACATTCTGAAGAAGAGCAAGGTGGAATTTGCCTCAGCAGAGTTTGATGTTTGCCTTCAAACTTCTCTGTCTGAATTCAACTCTGGCTTTTTATCAGCTCAGGGCCCTGGGGTGGGTCATCCAGCTTCTGGTGGCACACATGTATCACCTTCATCTGCCGTAGAGGGGGCTTCAGTTGCTATCAGGACGGTGGGACCCCTGGGCCTCTCCTGGGCGGCACTGTTCAGTGGGGAAATTGTGGTTGTGTTCTCCCTGCCCCTGCACCAGCCATCTTATTTCTAATAATACATAGTTCCTGATAAATTCACTGTCCATTTCAAGGGAGAAGCAAATCTGTGTGAGAGAGTCAGCTCTTTCCCGCTTGGTGCTAATGGCAGCTGTGTGTGCAAACTGAGGCTGGGCAGGGCCCTGATTCCCTCTTGCTGCACCAGTTTCTGACTCCCTGCTTTGCTGGCCTCGGTGGAATAGGGCCCTTGGAACCAGTGTATTTTGTTTCCCTGAGAGAGGGTCAAAATGGGCCCTTTACACATTTCTCTTTCTTTCTCTTGTGGATATGCACCCTGCAGGGGGTTCTTGAACCTGTCCTTCCTGTTTTGCAGAGCTTCCCCATAGGTGGTGCTCACACCCTGCAGGATGTGGGGTTTGTGTGCATCCTTCCCTTCCTGGAGGGTTCCATCTCCACTGGGGAAGGCGGCTCTGTCTGGCTATAAATTATCTCAGGTGCTCCACTCCCACCCATCCAGTTACCAGCCACTGCCCTCACTGCTACACAGTCCTGGACTCTTCACTCTGTGCAGCCTTTGGCCTGCCAGCTGTGCTGGGCTAGGGCCAAGAAATCCCCTCTCTGTGTACCTTTCTGACCGCTCTGCCCAGCTGCACTCAGTGGGAGCAAACCAGGCCCTCAATCCCTTCCCCTTGCTCGTAGGGCATATGCACATGGGGTCCCTGTCCAGCACACCTCTGCTCTACTTTTAAAAAAT